>CM064543.1:31050033-31197533 GCA_032716605.1 Paralithodes platypus | reverse complement strand
AGCTTATCCCAATATATAACTTTTACCTTTCTATCCTCCTTTATCCCTTTGGAGTTTATGACGCATTTTGACAGCTTATTCTGGCTATCACTAGATGATTTTATGCAGTTTAAAACATGTCTGCGGGAATTATTAGGGTAAATCCTATCTCAATGAACCCTCTGACTTCCATATACCTTTCCTAATCTGAATAATACGTCTCATGATATCCAAAACACTTAAAATATATACGTAATTGGATCTTCATAGGGTTAATTATCTGTGCACCCTCTCCCGCACCGTTACCTTATCCTTCATCTCTCCTGCTCTTTTCTCCCAAACTATGTCTCAATTTACCTCATGTATGCACTATAAAGATGCTTACCCCACGATCAGTACCGGTGCCGTCCTTTTAACCAGATTTTGGCTACTATTAGAACATTTTACACAGATTAAAAAAGAACTCCAACAATTAACGTGCCTCGAACTATGTAACTTAACCCTTTTCACTACCACAGGTCCTTCTGGAACTGCACAACATCGTCTAAATATAGCTAGAATATAATTTAACATACGTCGCCGGTACAGAAGGGGTTAATAGTTGCAAAGATGTGGATTTGTATTTTTTTAATATGTGTCGCTGGAAACAACATGTATACTCATTTGGATATTTATTGAACTTAAGTTAAATAATACAGCGCTCTATGATGAATGTTAAGGAAGCCCACCTCGCTTTTTTCTCTTTATCTCCCTCTCTCTTTGGCTTGTATCCATTCGGCCCCATTCAGCCTACTGTTTTAAGACGTTTACCCGCCTCCAGGTGTCAATATTTTCTTGGCGAGCGGTAGCGAGCCAGCGTATATATTTGTTTGTTTTGACAGCAAGCTAAATTTGTAAATTTTTCGATAGAAAAATTTCTCCGGCGAAGCCGGATTTCTCCATACAATACTGGCTCGCTATCGCTCGCCAGGAAGAAATTGACACCTGGATGGGGATAAACGTCTTTAAACAGTTGGCTGAATGGGGCCGAATGGATACAAGCCAGGGAAACAGAGAAAAGGATAGAAAGATAAACAAAAGCCGGTGACCCCCCTTAAACCCACCTAAGGTCAAAAAGAAAAGTAAACCAAAAGTAGGTAGATACGTGTTGTGAATGTACACTGTAGCCAAAACAATCTGTCCTACATATGTTTATTCCGGGTGCAGCTTACCTAACCCTATTCCCTTATCCCTCCATCGCTCCTGCCATCCTCATCCCGGCCTCATCTTCATTCCGTCCCTCCCTACCCATTCCTTGGCTTATATCGAGTCCTTCATCCTCTTCCGCCCAGGGTGTCGTATTCCTTAGCAATTTATTTAAGTGTGTATGTGTATGTGTGTGTGTGACTTTTTGTTTTTGCTCCCTATACTAATGGGGCCAATGTCTTAACATCTCAAAATTGATGGGGCTAGACATAAGGGAGAAGCGGGTCCACAAACAGCGATCCCCCCAATCACCCAGCGATGTCAATCATTGGCAGGTGTAATAGAAACTGTTTGTGTTTGTCACGTGTTGCCGAACTTCACTGATCTACAGAATAAAACTTCACTGAATTGAGTAAATTAGTGAAGCCCCAATCTAATACAGATTCCCGATTCTGCTACAACGAGGCCTGTGATTTGCTGAATTGAATTATGTCGTCTCTGGAACCTTTGACGCATTATTCCTCCTAAACGGTTGTCTCCACGACATTGAACATTAAGACCAGTTGTTTGCAGAGCCAAAATGAACTAAGTGAACTTTCCAAACTTCCACGACCGACTGTGTTGGCTCTTGCACCGCGAGATTGTCTAAAACGGTATGTAATGGAAACGGGACGTAGCGGATTCATCTGCTTGAATTTAGAATTATATTCTAAAGGTAATATTTTTATTCCTGCTATCCTCAGATGATGCTATGCAATTTAGTAAGGATCTCGTATGTGTTCTTAGCTGATAGGAATCGTTTGGAAGTAGTTGTAATAAAGTTACCATTCCGATGTTGATTATATGAGATAATGGTTCAAGAGTCCAATGTTTCAAAATTCAAACAAAAAGCGTCGTATAATATGACTACTGTGATTAATTTACAGATCTAATATTGGTCTTGGAAAATAGATGTTCAATTAGGAGTTGACTGAGTAGAATATAACAAATTAAGAAAGACGATTTCAATACCAGTTTGATAGTATTGTGTGAATGAGATGCCCTAGTCAAACATAATGAATATGTCTGGTGGTAAGTAGAATATATTAGATATGTGTTGTTAGTTTCTTACCTTCGGTAGGCCATCTCTGCCATTCCTTACCTCTGGTCCTTCCGTGAGTTCCGTCCAAACCCTCCCTAATCCTCTCACCTTATCCCCAGAATAGAAACACCATTTGGTGAGGAGCACTATATTGACAACGTTTAACAGATAGCTTCTTCAGGTCCTGAACAAGCTCTCTGCCCCCTCCCACACCCTGCCCCCTCCCACACCCAGCCCCCCTCCCACACGCTGCCCGCCTCCCACACCCAGCCCCCCCACACCCAGCCCCCTCCCACACCCAGCCCCCTCCACACCCAGCCCCTCCCACACCCAGCCCCCCTCCACACGCTGCCCGCCTCACACCCCCCTCCCACATCCAGGCCCCCTCCCACACCTGCCGCTTCCCACACCCTCCTCCCACATCCAGCCCCCCCCACACCCAGCCCCCTCCCACACCCTGCCCCCTCCCACACCCAGCCCCCCTCCCACACGCTGCCCGCCTCCCACACCCAGCCCCCTCCCACATCCAGGCCCCCTCCCACACCTGCCCCCCTCCACACCACCCCCCCCTCCCACACCCAGCCCCCCTCCCACATGCCCGCCCACACCCTGCCCCCTCCCACCCCCACCCCTCCCCTCCTACACCCTGCCCCTCTCCCACATGCCCCCTCCTACACCCTGCCCCCCCTCCTACACACCCTGTCCCCCTCCCACACCCTGCCCCCTCCACACCCTGCCCCCCCTACACCCACCCTTCCCCCTCCCATCCCACACCCTTCCCCCCTCCCACATCCTGCCCCCCTCCCACACCCTGCCCCCCTCCCATACCCTGCCCCCCTTCCCACACCCCATCACCCATCACCCCCTCCCACACCCATCATCCCTCCCACACCCTGCCCCCCCTCCCACACCCCCCCTCCCACACCCACACCCTGCCCTCCTCCCACACCCTGCCCCCCTCCCACATCCTGCCCACCTCCCACACCCTGCCCCCTCCCACATCCTGCCCCCCTCCCACACCCTGCCCCCCTCCCACATGCCCCCTCCCACACCCTGCCCCCCTCCCACATCCTGCCCCTCCCACATCCTGCCCCCTCCCCACACCCTGCCCCCTCCCACATCCTGTAACACCCTGGCCACATCCTGCTCACCACCCATCCTGCCCCTCCCACATCCTGCCCACACCCTGCTCCCACATGCTGCCTCCCACACCCTGCCCCCCCACATCCTGCCCACCTCCCACACCCTGCCCCCCCCTCCACCCCACCCCCCCCCATCCCACACCCCCTGCCCCCCTCCCACATCCTGCCCACCTCCCACATCCTGCCCCCCTCCCACATCCTGCCCCCCTCCCACACCTTCCCACACCCTGCCCCTTTATCCTTCATCTCCTCTGCCCCTTACTGCCATAGCCCATCTCAATTTCCTACCCTTCCTACCCACTCCTTGACACACCTCTTATTCTATCCTTACAGGGCTAAACGTAAAGGAGAAGGGAGTCCAGATAAAACAAACTTCCCCTTAACACCAACTCTTCCAGCTGTTGATTCAAAACACGGTACTGTCCTGCTTTAAGGGGAGGGTTGTTTGTTTTATTTATGGAACCCCCTCCCCCCCCTTCTCCCTCATGTTTAGCCCCATAAGAATTTTACATTGCTTTAGAGCTCTGGGCTACGAAAGTTTCCTTCTTAGAAACATAATATCATTCGGTAATCAACGATGGAGGAAGAGTCATTTGATTGGAAAGATTAATTGAGTGAGTTTTGGTTTAACCCATTGCTTCCTCAGGAACTTTCCGAAGCTGTATAATATAGTTTGACGTTGGAGAAATTACGTACAGTGTCATTTTAGTGAAAGGGTTGAGTGATCATATAATAAGTTTACCCAGCTAATTTATTTTGTCCACAATTCTGATCTGAATTTTTTTTCCAATAAAAGTTTTAAACGATTTAACAGGCTATATTGTTACAGATGCCTATTCATAATCCTTTTTATACTCGGTTTAATTTCATCTTACGGTAAACTTAATCCCTTAACACCTGATTTATCGATAACTAACGGGAAAATATGAAAATTATGTCTGCATCATATTTAGACCAAGTTTATATAATTAGCACCATACTTCACTACAAAATCTTCAAAATAACTGAGAAATCTTGATGGGAACTTTTCAATTTACCGTCAGTTGAAAAGAAACAGAGTATAGTTCTTAATGTCTCTATTCCCTTAATATAGAGACGTAATGCAGTTAAGGAATCGTAACATGGAATGGAGTTTTTAAAAAGTTATATCATACGGTCTTCTACTGAACAATGTTACTGGTATATTTTATAGTGTAGACTAGTTTACCTTCATCATGTTGGTCGATACAAGCTACAGATCGATTGCCGAAACAATTATTTTTTCCGCTTTTAGTTCTTTGCTATCATAAACTATCAAACATGTAAGGAGAGGCTGCGGGAACAAATCTTACCTACGCTGTCAGACAAAAGATTTATGGGAGATATAATTGAAACATTCGATATAATGTGTGCAGTATAAGATGAAGAAGTGTGTGAAGATATGTTTGAGTAAAGAAAGGGTCCAATAACCAGAAGGTTATGGGTATTAGGTCATGGCTAATTGGTAGGAAGCAGAGAGTCGGCATAAATGGTACGAAGTCAGAATGGGGAGCAGTCAAAAGTGGTGTCCCCCAGGGATCTGTATTAGGTCCTCTGTTGTTTGTTATATACATAAATGACCTTGATTTAGGTATAACTAGTAGGATAAGTAAATTTGCAGACGATACCAAAATGGGGAGGAAAAATTGATTCAGATAGAGATGTAGAGTGCCTCCAAAGGGATCTAGATACCTTACACGAATGGTCAGTAAGTTGGCAGATGAAGTTTAACATTGACAAATGCAAGGTATTAAAGATAGGGAAGATGCATACAAATGTTAAATATAAACTAGCTAATGTGGAATTAGAAAACTCGAATTGTGAGAAAGATCTAGGTGTGTTTGTTAGCAATGATTTGAAGCCTAGACAACAGTGTATAAGCGTTCGAAACAAGGCAAACAGGATTCTCGGGTTCATCTCTAGGAGTGTGAGTAACAGAACTGCTGATGTTATCTTAAAACTTTACTTGTCATTAGTGAGACCCCATATGGATTATGCTGTTCAATTTTGGTGTCCTTATTACAGAATGGACATAGATTCATTGGAGAGAGTACAACGTAGAATGACAAAAATGATCCATAATATTAGAAATCTTCCGTATAAAGAAAGGTTGAAGAAATTAGGCTTACATTCGTTAGAGAGACGCAGAGTTAGAGGGGATATGATAGAGGTGTTCAAGTGGGTTAGTGGGATTAACAAAGGGGACATGACAAATGTACTAAAGCTCAGTAATAGCGAAAGAACTCGTACCAATGGTTTCAAATTAGATAAATTTCGTTTCAGAAAAGATATAGGCAAATATTGGTTTGGTAACAGAGTTGTAGATGGGTGGAATGGACTACCAGGTGCTATAGTGGGATTAAAAACGATAGGGAGCTTTAAGATAAAATTGGATAAGCATATGGACGAGAAGGGTTGGGTGTGAAGGGGGATCAGCAGGGTTGGGCCAATCAGCGCTCTGCAGACCCCCGTAATCCTGCGTTAATCTCTAACCGTTTTGGTAAGATGATCCTCAGGGTATTAGAGTGTTGAGCCTATAATTGGGCTTTGTAATTGGGGTTGTGTGGGACAGGGATCTGCCTTGCTTAGGCCAATCGGCTTTCTGCAGACTCCCATTTTCTTATGTTCTTATGTTCTTAAGACACCATAGGAGAGCTTTGCGTGTATAGAGAGGCTAAAACTGAATATGAGGAAGTATTGTTTCTTCAATCAAATTGTGAACTATTGGAATGGACTGCCAGCCAATGTGATAAGTTCACTTACTGTTCAATCCTTGAAAAAAAAAATTAGACAGAGCTTGGAAATAACAGTAGTAAAAGTACAACCATAATTCACCTATAATAATTACACCCGACCATCACCGTAATTCAGTTAACCCTTATAAAATAGTGACGCAATTTTTATCCTATTCTACATACCATTAGACGATTTTCTTTAGCTTATATTAAACTTATACAGTAGGTTTCAAAAATAATAAATACTCTCAATAAATATCTAAATAACACAGGAGCTTCTTATATTGCATGAAATCGTCTAATGTTATCCAAATGTAAAAGATGAAAGTGTCATGGTACTGAAGGGGTTAATAATTTAGAGCTGGAGTCACAGGCAGATTAACATCTCCTTTTGTCCTTCTCATTATCCATCTCTCCTTATAATAATAGTCTAACTCACCTTTCCAGTTTCCCCTCCCCCCTTCACATCCTCCCCTCTCCTCTCCATCCTATCCCCACTCCTCACCTCTCCAGCCTTTCTTTCTCTCCCCCCTTCACCTCTCCATCCTTCCTTTCCTTCTTTCCTTCACTCTCCATCCTTCCCTCCCCCCTCACCTCTCCATCCCCTCCTATCCCCAACTCACCTCTCCATCCCTTCCTTCTCTCCTTCCCTTCCTATCCTCTCTCTCCTTCTCTTCCTTCCTCCCCTCTAGCCTTCCCCACCTCACCTCATCCTTTCCTTCTCTCCTTCCCTTCCCTTCCACCCCCTCCACTTCCTTTCCTCTCTTCCTCCTCTATCCCTTCCTATCCCCACCTCACCTCTCCATCGTTCCCCTCTCCCCACCTCACCTCTCCATCCTTTCCTTCTCTCCTTCCTCTCCCCCAACTCACCTCCCAACCTCCCATCCCCCCCACCTCTCCCCCCCCCCCCACCCCCCCCCCCCCCCCCCCCCCCCCCCCCTCTCCACCCGTTTTAGTATGTAAGCCAGGTGTGGGTATGATGTTATGCAAGCGCCGCCCCCGCCCCCCCCCCCCCCCAGACCTAACTACCGGAGCGCCTGCCACCACTGCTAGGAAGGAACCCCGAGCTAGGTATTTCCTGCGGTCCTTGTCACCTCGCTGGCTGACACCTATTAAACCCTGTCAGTATATCAGTATGTTCGTCTGAGTTATATTATTTATGTCTTATATGATCGATTTGAGAAAACTTGAATACAAATATCAATATACATTGTGTGCGTTTGTGTGTGTATAAATATTTACCGGTATATACTGTAAAAAAATATATATATATATATATATATATCTATATATATATTATATATACAGGTATATGTATATATATATATATGTATAAATATATATACGGCAGCTTACGCTCTCTCTCTCTCTCTCTCTCTATATATATATATATATATATATATATAACAAAAATCAACACCAGCGCTGGTACAAACATCTTTATTTTGGTAACGTTTCGGTTTAAGCATAAACCATCTTCAGACCAGAACTGAAATAAAATAAAAGCCTATATGAATGGCAGAGTAATTTTCTAATGTAAATATTCTTATTAATAACTAAATTTAACAAATCTAGAATAAAACTTATAATTAATAGTTATAAAAATAATAACCTAATACATATTAGAACTAGTAAAGTGAAAGAATAAAATGAGAGACGAAGAAATATTATGTGAGCAATAAAAGGAGGGGGGGGGGGGCGAAGTTAATAACAAATGTTTTCATATATATAAGAACTAACCTTTACATATTAGAAACAGAGTAGAGGAGTGGAAGAGTCGTGCGCACCCAGGCTGGGTTTATGTAACTGGGTGAGCAGGGTCTCCGACAGGAGTCGTGTGACTGTGTTTGGGGCAGTGGTGAGAATTGAAAAATCGGAGGGTTTTATGGGGTGATCAGATGATTCAGTGTGGTTTCGAATGGCAGAAAAGGAAGGATTTGAAAGAGGTCGGTTAGTTCTAAATGACCTACCCCGATGCTCCGAGATCCTGGCGGTGAGATGTCTCTTGGACTGACCAATATAAGTCGTATTGCATCGACTACATTTAAAGGAGTACACCACCGAGGACTGTAGAGAATCGGGGATTCGGTCTTTAATTTTAAAGAAGTGAGACAAAGTTTGGGGAGATTTGAATACCACTCTCAGTGATATTTGAATACCACTCTCAGTGATATTTGAATACCACTCTCAGTGATATTTGCGGGTAGTGTTCACTGATCAATTTAGCGACTTTATTTCGAATTGAATATGATTTGTTGCCTAGAAATGGGATATTGCACACAACGATGGCTTTCTGAGCTGTAAGGATCGGAGTTGAGGAGGTTCTTAATTTATTTAGTTGCTTACCAATCAAGGTATTTGTGAAATTTATTGGAAAGCCATTAAGTTTCAGTGTTTTACGTAAGAATTCAAATTCGAGGTGGACGGACATGTAAGACGAACATATATGGTAGGCTCTGGTGACTAAAGTAATAATTAGATTTTTCTTATATTGTATGGAAATGCTAGAATTAAATTTTGTTGTAAGTCCTGTAAAGGTTGGCTTTCTATATATAGAAGTACTAAATGAGCTATTCTGTTTTTCCACTAGAACATCTAAAAATGTCAATTTATTGTCTTCCTCTGTCTCTCAAGTGAAAGTCATGTTTTTGTGTCTCGAGTTTAAGTAATTCAAGAACAGGGGAACGTGGTCGGGTGAACTAAAAACGACAAATGTGTCGTCGTCGGCTTTGAAATCCCTTGCTGCCGATCGATCAATTGTCATAGTTAGGCCAGATAAAGGAAATGGTGTAGTCTTGCTAAATAAATCTGACTATATAAATAAGATGTTAGATATCCTTAATGACCCATCAAAATTCTCAAAAGTTACAGGGGACCTATTCCCATTACTATTAAAAGAAGGAAGATCTATCTATCTATCTATCTATATGCTCAGGCCCAATCCCCATTTTGGGGGTAGCCGACTCAAGACAGAGCAAGGACAGGGAAAACACAAAAACAACATAAAACAACAAATAAACACAGATAAAAAGCACAAACTCACACACATCCAGGTCACCCAGGAGAAGACCCAGAGACCAGGGTCACCAAGGTCGCTCCAGCACTCCCCCGGCCCCCGACCACCCGGAGAGGTTCCGATCTCGGCAGGCAGACATGCAGCGGAGCCACAGACAAGCCCTCCCACCACACTTCCAGGGCACCTTCATATTAATCGTCTCCCCGGTCCAGGCGCCTGATGGACTATTATCTAGTCCAACTTGCGCCCGACCCCTTACTCCAAATGACCACGTGTTCACTCAACTATTCACAAGCATTCTCCATTCACTCCTGTCCACCACCACTTCCCCTGCCTGATCTATAGTCATGCCTCTATCATCCAAAGCCTTTCTTACACAGTCTCTCCATCTCAATGGGGGTCTTCCTGCCCTTCTATCTCCCCTTGATAGGAAGATAAGATAAATAATTTCCTAAGAAAACTGAAATCCCTTAACGTAATAGATGATGATTTGTATTCTTATCTCTTCGTATCTGGTTCCCAACCAGGCCTTCTATATGGCCTCCCGAAAGTCCATAAACAAGACTGTCCACTTCGCCCAATTCTATCAGCAATGAACACATGTAATTATAATTTGGCCAAATATTTTGTACCAATATTAACAGACTTAATAATAATAATAATCGTCTGGTTACTTATATTATAGCGCCCATTCTCCTCCTTCGAGGATTCACAAGCGCTTGGCTTTCTTTAGTCTACCAGAGACCATTACCCATCCCCCTTGGTCATGGAGAGATGGTAACTGCCGGCTATATCCCAGAAAAACTTTTCAATCTGAGCGGGGATTGAACGCTAGACCTTCAAGATGGGATTCAGGCACGCTATTAACTGAGCCAGCCGGACGGCTTAACTTCTAACTTAACTTCTAATTAATTCACTGTTAAAGACTCTTTCTCATTCGCAAGAAACATTTGTAACTTAACTTATGAAAATTGTACTATGGCCTCATTTGACATAAAATCCTTGTTCACGAATATCCCCCTCGATGAAACCATCGACATTTGCACCAATGAATTATTCACTGAAAATAATAACATAGTTAATGGCTTAGATAAATCGCAATTTCATAAAATGCTTTCCCTTGCTGTTAAGGATTCCATATTTCTATTCAATGATAACATATACAAACAAAACGACGGCTTATCTATGGGAAATCCACTCGCTCCAACCCTCTCGAACGCATTCTTAGTGTTTCATGAATCAAAATGGCTCTGTGAATGTCCAGATAGCTTCAAGCCTCTTGTCTATAACCGTTATGTCGACGACACATTTGTCGTTTTTAGTTCACACGACCACGTTCCCCTGTTCTTGAATTACTTAAACTCGAGACACAAAAACATGACTTTCACTTGCGAGACAGAGGAAGACAATAAATTACAATTTTTAGATGTTCTAGTGGAAAAACAGAATAGCTCATTTAGTACTTCTATATATAAAAAGCCAACCTTTACAGGACTTACAACAAAATTTAATTCTAGCATTCCCATACAATATAACAAAAATCTAATTATTACTTTAGTCACCAGAGCCTACCATATATGTTCGTCTTACATGTCCGTCCACCTCGAATTTGAATCCTTACGTAAAACACTGAAACTTAATGGCTTTCCAATACATTTCACAAATCCCTTGATTGGTAAGCAACAAAATAAATTAAGAACCTCCTCAACTCCGATCCTTACAGCTCAGAAAGCCATTGTTTATTTCACTATCCCATTTCTAGGCAACAAATCATATTCAATTCGAAATAAAGTCGCTAAATTGATCAGTGAACACTACCCGCAAATATCACTGAGAGTGGTATTCAAATCTCCCCAAACTTTGTCTCACTTCTTTAAAATTAAAGACCGAATCCCCGATTCTCTACAGTCCTCGGTGGTGTACTCCTTTAAATGTAGTCGATGCAATACGACTTATATTGGTCAGTCCAAGAGACATCTCACCGCCAGGATCTCGGAGCATCGGGGTAGGTCATTTAGAACTAACCGACCTCTTTCAAATCCTTCCTTTTCTGCCATTCGAAACCACTCTGAATCATCTGATCACCCCATAAAACCCTCCGATTTTTCAATTCTCACCACTGCCCCAAACACAGTTACACGACTCCTGTCGGAGACCCTGCTCACCCAGTTACATAAACCCAGCCTGGGTGCGCACGACTCTTCCACTCCTCTACTCTGTTTCTAATATGTAAAGGTTAGTTCTTATATATATGAAAACATTTGTTATTAACTTCGCCCCCCCCCCCCCTCCTTTTATTGCTCACATAATATTTCTTCGTCTCTCATTTTATTCTTTCACTTTACTAGTTCTGATAATTATGTATTAGGTTATTATTTTTATAACTATTAATTTTAAGTTTTATTCTAGATTTGTTAAATTTAGTTATTAATAAGAATATTTACATTAAAAAAATTACTCTGCCATTCATATAGGCTTTTATTTCATTTCAGTTCAGGTCTGAAGATGGTTTATGCTTAAACCTAAACGTTACCAAAATAAAGATGTTTGTACCAGCGCTGGTGTTGATTTGTATCATCCGACTCCGATTCCCGCAACAAGAGAGTATTGCTTCTATATATATATATATATATATATACACTATAGAGAGAGAGAGAGAGAGAGAGAGAGAGAGAGAGCGTAAATAGATAGAGAGACTGTGAAGAGAGTTCCACTCATTGATGATTTGTATTGAACTTTGAAACAATGATGTAAACCCCAAGTGCATCAAACTGTCTCGATGAACTCTTTCGGCGCATTGGCAGTATGTTTTCTTAGCTCCGACTATCATAGAAGGAAGTGTTTATGGACTAAGGTTTTACGAGTCTCTCTTGCATGTAACTTACTATCTCCAGCACCACAACGGGAGGTAGCTGTAGTGTCGAGGGGGGGAGACATTATGGTGTGTTAGGTACAGGCAGCACCAATTATCTGAAATATATTATATTTTTTCACCAACCAACTTCACTTCTAAGCTCAATTAATGAAATCAACAAATACATGTGGCACTCCAATGACTCGAACCTAGGACACTCACACCGAAATTCCGCGCACTTATGCATTACGTTATCAAGACAGGATGATCATTAGTAAAAGCTCAAGAGGGAGGGACATACATTTGACACATCTACGACGTGAAACAAATGGTACTATAGTCTATTCGCTGAGACATCATGACCTCTAACCTCTGTAACTCCAAAACGACTAGAGTAATCGAGCTAATATTTCTACCATTTGGGAAGAGTCAGTCAAGTAATAGATGTTGATATTTACAGCCAATTTGCTCTAGCCCTGTTTGAGTTACAGAGGATAGAGGTCATGATTGCTCGCCTACTTACAGCGAATAGACTATAGTTATGGGGTATTTGCAACACATCAGGACTGTCAAGGAAAAATAATAGTATTTAAAGAAATTACAACATTTTAGAAAGGTTGCAGGCGAACTATTGATCGTGACTGTACAGAGGTTGTACTAATTCGCAAGGAGACAAATCGGTTCGACAGTGAACCAATTATAGGTGATCCTACTGATGACAATTATTTTTTATTTTTTCTATATTCCAACTATGATGCAGATCAAAGATAATTTTATTAAGCTTGGGAATTACCTCTAAAACGCAATGGGTTAAACAGCAACACGAGCCATTTCTTTACTAAAACAACGTTATTTATTGTATTGTCTATCTATCTATCTATTGCCTGACGCCGTGATCCCCGAAGGGGTGGCCACGAACGAACCGCCCCCATGCACCTCTGTCCCCAGTCAGTCGACGCCCCTCCCCCCAACCAGCACCGCCTTTGTTCATGTAGTTCCTCACTCCATCATTGTATTGTATTCCCACTAATAATAGACGATTACCCCAGTTTACGAAAAACTACCTTTCGGAATCAAAGGGCTAAGGGAATGTATTATTCCTGTATACCAAAATATAAGAGCGAATGACGTGGAGGTCTGGTGGGAAGATAGGACTGTGACGTATTGGACGATATTGACGATACACATGGCAGGTTAGTCATTACTGGGCCTTAGTTAGCATACTTAGTTGTGCTCAGGAAATGTCGTTACTTCACAAAAACATACAACCAGTGCATTCATTCAGGACTATTACTCGGAACTATTGTGCAAAAATGAACGTAAAAAAGTTGACAGAATGAAAATAAACACCATTTGAGGAGGAGCACTTTACTGACAACGCTTCGCAGATAGCTTCTACAGGTCACTGGAAGCTATCATTGAAACGTTGTCAATAAAGTACTTCTTCTCAAATAGTTAACTTGGAAATATTCGTGGACCTATCATGGTTTACTAAGAAGAACAACTGCATCAGTACTTACTTATGGGTGTGCGTTAGTATTAATTTACCGTATATTGTGGTACCCCAGAAAATAGCTATATAAGAAACTCCAAGACCACTTTCAGTGGCTGTTCAAAATTGTGTGTGTGTGTGGGTGTGTGTGTGTGTGTGCCTGATTTTAAGGACACTTTCAATGGGAAGTATATGCTTGATTTCAAGGAATGACACTGGTATGTACAATGCTGTTTTTTGTTTTCTTTTTGTGTGTGCATGAAGGAGACAAAAGGTAAAGCTGCCTGTAACACGTATCTCCCCAAAAGTTGAAAGAGTCCTAGAGATCCAACTTCAAAGTACGATAGAGTCAAAATATCTGGACGCAAGGAACTTGAAGCAGCCTAAGCCATGGGATGAGGGAAATATAGGCTGAGGGAGAGAGTTCCAAAGCTTACTTGTTGAGTAGAAGAAAGTCTGGGAAATTCGGTTCAGTATTAGGTGCGTGACTTGGACTGAATAGGGGTGGGAGTGTGTAGAAAGACGGGTGCCGCCCACTCTCTGTAAGGGAGGAGGTATACTATGAGAAACATCTGAAGAACACTGATTATTATAATACCAGTAGAAGAGTGGGAGAGATGCAACATTTCAGAAGAGTTGAAGTCGGGAACACGAAAGCTAGTGGGTTCATTGTACAGATACACACAACATCAACCTTTGGTTTGGAAACTAAGATAGTGACAAATTGGATGATACCGAGAAGGGGCTGCTGGCAGTTGCTTCAGACACTTGAGTACTGTGCTACATTACGGTACAACATATTCTGGAGACCTCATGTGCTGGATTTTACAAATATCCACAATCGGAGTGCCTACATGCTGGAGAATTGTATTTTACATAAAGTCTTGAATTCACGAAATATTCTTAGACACAAAAATTATTTCAGTTGTGACTACGATCCATAACACTTCAATATATAGATAAAAGCTCAAATTCCAATAAAGAGGAAGGGATAATAAAGGTTATAATGATGCACATATACATTTGTAGTACAAAGGAGTACAAAGGAAATCAAGCAACAACAGATCTAGTGACCCTTCTAGGTTGCTTGTCCTCCAAAACACTGAGGATCAAGTGTCCAAACAGTGGTTTAGAGTGGGTAAGGGAACATTGGAAAGGGAAATACTGCCCTGGAACTAATGTCCGTGGCAGGATTAGGAAGTTAGTAGGGGACAGATGGGTTAGTAACTGAGGGGGGGATAAAATAAAGTTATTCATTTACAAACGCAGTCAGTCGCGGGTTTGATGCGAGATATTTGTCTAGGCGGAGTTTAAATGAATCAACGGTGATGCAGTCTATAACGTTTCGGGGAAGCCCATTCCACAAGTTGACAACTCGATTGAAGAAGAAATTCTTAGATTCGTGTGAGTTAAAAGATTTACCAATAATTTTGCAACCGTTTCCCCGCGTGTAATTAGATTGGTCGATAGTGAAGTACTTACTACAGTTCATATTGTCGATGCCTTTGATGATTTTGAACACTTGAATTAAGTCACCTCTTAATCTGCGCTGGGTTAAAGGAAATAGATTTAATTCTCTAAGACGCTCTTCGTATGGTTTGTTCTTTAGGCTAGGTATCATTTTGGTAACTCTACGTTGAACTCGTTCTAGCTTGTTTATATCTTTTTGGTAATAAGGGCACCAGGATTGAACGCAGTATTCCAGAAGAGGGCGGACTAATGAATTGTAAAGGGTTAGGATAACTTCTTTGGATTTATGCTCAAATGACCTGCCTATAAAGCCAATTATTTTGTTTGCCTTCTTAACAACTTCTGAACATTGTTGACTCGGTTTTAGGTTACTCGATATTGTTACTCCCAGATCGGTTTCTCTGTTTACATTCTTAAGCTGAGTGCCATTCATCGAATAGTTTGCTTTCTCATTTAGGTATCCGATATGTAGTACTTTACATTTATCCGCATTGAAACTCATTTGCCAAATTTGGGCCCAACATGACAATTTATCTAGATTGTGTTGCATATCGTCAACTTGTTCTTTTGAGAGTACGCTATTTGCAATTTTTGTATCGTCAGCAAATTTTGAGATTGTACAGGTGAGACCCTCATCTATGTCGTTGATGTAAATTAGAAAGAGAATTGGTCCTAGTACCGATCCCTGGGGTACCCCGCTACTTACATTGGTCCATTTTGATGCCTTACCGTTTATGACTACTCTTTGCTTTCTGTCGCTGAGCCAATTTTCTATCCATTTCAACACACCGTCTTGTATTCCATGCGCTTTTAGTTTTAGCAGTAAACGTTTGTGGGGAACTTTGTCAAAGGCCTTTTGAAAATCAAGGTATATAATATCTACAGCTTTACTCTCATCGTAGAGGTTGAGGATATCGTGGAAGAAGTCTAAGAGGTTTGTTAAACAGGAACGTTTTTTACGAAAGCCGTGTTGAGTATCTTTAAGTATGTTATTTTCCTCTAAGTGATTTACGAGTCTGTCTCGTATGACCGTTTCTAGCATTTTACATACAACTGAGGTTAAGCTAATTGGACGATAGTTACTGGGTAGGGATTTGCTGCCTTTTTTTAATATCGGTGTTACGTTGGCTAGCTTCCACTGATCGGGCATAGTTCCAGACTGCAAGGATTTATTGAATAGTAATGTCAGTGGTTTAGAGAGCTCATCCTTAGCTTCCTTTAGAACTCTAGGCGAGATTGTATCAGGTCCAGGCGTTTTATTTACCTTGAGTTTATCTAAACCATTCAATACTTCTCTCTCTGTAACGGTGATATTGCTTAGAACATCTGAATTATCAATCTGAATCGGCGATGGTGTAGGGATATCACTGAGGTCTTCTGTTGTAAAAACTGATGCAAAGAAGGTATTGAGGGCATTACTCATTTGTTCTTCGTCTTTGGTGTATTCTCCATTTTCATCGACTAACGGTCCAACAGTTGAAGTAACGACTTTTTTCTTTCTGATATAACTATAGAATTCTTTCGGGTTTGTTTTACTTTGATTCGCAATATGTAACTCTAAGGTCTTTTTACTTTGCTTAATTAACTTTTGGCTTTGCGTCGTAGCTCTACAAATTTCAGCCGTTCTTCGTCATTTTGTGAGGATTTTAATCTATCATTAGCAAATTTTTTAGCAAGCAGGCAGTTTGAAATATCTTTATTCCACCATTTGGGCTTATTATTATGGCCTGGACGCCGAGTTTTTGATGGTATGCAGTCTTGCACTGCTTTTAGGTAAGTGGCTTCGAATAACTTCCAAGATGTATTTATGTCGTTATTGTGAATTAAAAAGCTCCAGTCAGTTTCTTTAAACATAGCTCTAAGTTTATGGAAGTTTGCTTTCTTGAAATTAGGGACTTTTTCGATGCTACTATTTGGTTCGTTACTAGTAAACTTTAAAGTGAAAGTTATCGTACGATGGTCGCTGTTACTGAATTCATCACCAACATTCAAATTCTCTATTAATTCTTAATTAATTAGTGACCAATGCTACTGTAGGTCTCGCTCCCATAACTCTTTAGCACGTTTTACTACGATTCGTTTTCATATCCAAATCAGAATACATTTGCTAAAGGTATTTCCGCTCACATTAACCCTCTCCGACATATGACGCAATGTTGAGCCTATTAGGGATACTTTAAAGGCTTTATTACCATCAGTGGTATTTACAAACCTTTAGTTTAGTTACTTCAACCTCTGCAGTTGTCTTTGAGTTAGCTGTGGGCAGAAAACTAATTTTGGAGAGGTAATTATAAGAGTGAGAGAACTCTATTTCTTATTGCTAATCTGGCAACCTCTGCATCATATGAGTCTGAAGGGGTTAAGAGTATATTCAGCCAAACCTAACGGTGACCGTATAGGCTCATGGTCAGTAAAGTGCTCCTCCTCAATAGGCTCGTGGTTTCTTGTGGGAATGACAGTGTCACCTCGTGCAAGGAATTGCTCGCCAACTGTAGGTAATTCTGAGCAGCTTATGAGCACAACCTGCCGATTACCCTCCGGAATTCGTTGTTATCAAGCATTAGATCCCTTGTATGTAGATATTAAATGTAAAACAAAACATAAGAGCTACAAACTATGGATAAAACAGCTGTAGTGTGAACGACATTACCGATCTCTGACAAATAAACATACACACAAACCTGGAGACGCAGGTGATCGCCCTACACACGCCCGCCACTATGCCAGATAAGAGTGGGTAAAGATCTGCGGCCATAAAAGCCCACGATAGCAAGATAGGCCCATGATTTATATGAATTTTGCGACCTTTCTCTGTTGGGTGTGGTGTGACTACTGATATATATTCTCTCTCTCTCTCTCTGTCTCTCTCTCTCTCTCTGTCTCTCTCTCTCTCGTTCACCTCCTTCTGTACCGGTGACGTCTGTTAAAATATATTCTAGTTTTATTTAGACGATTTGTGCAGTTTAAGAAGGATATGTCAGAGTAGAAAGGGATAAAGAAGATAGTTCGAAGCTTGTTAACTGCTGGAGGCTCTTTTTAAACTGAATAAAGTCGCCTTGAGTCATCGGTAGTGTAAGGGTTAATATTTCTACAGTAGTCGCCATGTTTCCGCATCTACGTGTCTAAGACAGCATGCACTTCAAACAATAGGTATCTGTATATATATTATACTACATTTAAGGGGGGATGATTGAGTTTTCTGGTCCCCCTTCTCCCTCATGTTTAGCCCCATTAGTTTTCAGATTTTAAGACATTAGACCCATTATTCTGGCGGTTTTAAGACCTTTCGCCCCATTTCTTTGTTAATATTAAGACATTTCGTCCCATTTAGGAGTCGATTTTTTCCTAGCAAGCGATAGCGAACCCATAGTTTAGGGACATTTTTCTACCAAAAAATTTACAAATTTAGCTAGAAGGGGGATCTTGTGGATATTTGTTAAGCTTAATGGAGGGCTAGGGAGGAAACTAGTAATATTGGAAATAAATAAATAAATAAATAGAACAATAAATATACCCTTCCCCCATTAAGCCGACGTACTTTATGAAGAGCTGCAGACAGATCTTTTGTGACGAACCTTCCAAATGATACACCGGCTGACAGTGACCGACAAGGATGTACATTGATTCGTTGTGACCTTCCCATGTGATGTTGGTGCACAGTTGGCTCCAGAGGTTCATGTACAGTCACTCATAATAATTCGATCTTACCTACCTATATCTAGTTATGAAAGTATATTTCAGGAAGCAAATCAATGAATATCGAATTATGGAAGTATTTCTCAGTAAGCTAATCAATGAATATCGCATATTCCACCCCAAAATCAATCCGGAAAGAAAATTATAGAGGGTCCACAAATGTTATAAATGACTGTACTTCACATCATACACTATACACCGCTCATACACTGTACTCCACATCATACACTATACACCGCTCATACACTGTACTCCACATCATACACTATACACCGCTCATACACTGTACTCCACATCATATACTATACACCGCTCATACACTGTACTTCACATCATACACTATACACCGCTCATACACTGTACTCCACATCATACACTATACACCGCTCATACACTGTACTCTACATCATACACTATACACCACTCATACACTGTACTCCACATCATACACTATACACCGCTCATACACTGTACTTCACATCATACACTATACACCGCTCATACACTGTACTCCACATCATACACTATACACCGCTCATACACTGTACTTCACATCATACACTATACACCGCTCATACACTGTACTCCACATCATACACTATACACCGCTCATACACTGTACTCCACATCATACACTATACACTGCTCATACACTGTACTTCACATCATACACTATTCACCGCTCATACACTGTACTCCACATCATACACTATACACCGCTCATACACTGTACTCCACATCATACACTATACACCGCTCATACACTGTACTTCACATCATACACTATACACCGCTCATACACTGTACTTCACATCATACACTATACTCCACATCATACACTATACACCGCTCATACACTGTACTCCACATCATACACTATACAACCTCATACACTGTACTTCACATCATACACTATACACCGCTCATACACTGTACTCCACATCATACACTATACACCGCTCATACACTGTACTTCACATCATACACTATACACCGCTCATACACTGTACTCCACATCATACACTATACACTGCTCATACACTGTACTTCACATCATACACTATACACCGCTCATACACTGTACTTCACATCATACACTATACACCGCTCATACACTGTACTCCACATCATACACTATACACCGCTCATACACTGTACTCCACATCATACACTATACACCGCTCATACACTGTACTCCACATCATATACTATACACCGCTCATACACTGTACTTCACATCATACACTATACACCGCTCATACACTGTACTCCACATCATACACTATACACCGCTCATACACTGTACTCTACATCATACACTATACACTGCTCATACACTGTACTCCACATCATACACTATACACCGCTCATACACTGTTCTTCACATCATACACTATACACCGCTCATACACTGTACTCCACATCATACACTATACACCGCTCATACACTGTACTTCACATCATACACTATACACCGCTCATACACTGTACTCCACATCATACACTATACACCGCTCATACACTGTACTCCACATCATACACTATACACTGCTCATACACTGTACTTCACATCATACACTATTCACCGCTCATACACTGTACTCCACATCATACACTATACACCGCTCATACACTGTACTCCACATCATACACTATACACCGCTCATACACTGTACTTCACATCATACACTATACACCGCTCATACACTGTACTTCACATCATACACTATACTCCACATCATACACTATACACCGCTCATACACTGTACTCCACATCATACACTATACACCGCTCATACACTGTACTTCACATCATACACTATACACCACTCATACACTGTACTTCACATCATACACTATACACCGCTCATACACTGTACTTCACATCATACACTATACACCGCTCATACACTGTACTCCACATCATACACTATACACCGCTCATACACTGTACTTCACATCATACACTATACACCGCTCATACACTGTACTTCACATCATACACTATACACCGCTCATACACTGTACTCCACATCATACACTATACACCGCTCATACACTGTACTTCACATCATACACTATACACCGCTCATACACTGTACTTCACATCATACACTGTACTCCACATCATACACTATACACCGCTCATACACTGTACTCCACATCATACACTATACACCGCTCATACACTGTACTTCACATCATACACTATACACCGCTCATACACTGTACTCCACATCATACACTATACACCGCTCATACACTGTACTTCACATCATACACTATACACCGCTCATACACTGTACTCCACATCATACACTATACACTGCTCATACACTGTACTTCACATCATACACTATACACCGCTCATACACTGTACTTCACATCATACACTATACACCGCTCATACACTGTACTCCACATCATACACTATACAGCGCTCATACACTGTACTTCACATCATACACTATACACCGCTCATACACTGTACTTCACATCATACACTATACACCGCTCATACACTGTACTCCACATCATACACTATACACCGCTCATACACTGTACTCCACATCATACACTATACACTGCTCATACACTGTACTTCACATCATACACTATACACCGCTCATACACTGTACTTCACATCATACACAATTACACCGCTCATCAAACAACTTCTGTAGCTTTAAAGTGGCTGCAAGAGCTTTTTCCTGATAGTTTCCTCGGTTTATTAGCGTTTATTATCCCATTGAGGATCATGCCGCGTTTTGACAGTCTATTCTGGCTATCAGTTGACGATTATATACAGCTTAGGAGGGGTCTGTGGGCATTGAAAGGGCAAAGCCTGTCTCAATTACTCCTCTGACTTCCATATACCCTTCCTAATCTAAATAAAATTGTCTAATGATAGCCAGAATAAACTGCCAAAACGCGTCATAATCCTTAAGGGGATAATATACTCAACAGAAGTATTTGGATGAGCATAAGTAGGGTGAGGTAAAGTAAAGAGAGTACAGTCATTAACATTGCTCGTGTCTATTGATAACGACATATAAGTATATCTTGTTATTTAGTCCATATGTATGTATGTATGTATGTATGTATGTATTATATCTTGTTATTTAGTCCATATGTATGTATGTATGTATGTATGTATGTATGTATTATATCTTGTTATTTAGTCCATATGTATGTATGTATGTATGTATGTATGTATTATATCTTGTTATTTAGTCCATATACACGACATTTTTCACCATTTTAAAGAATATGAATATGGCCGCTAAGATGGAAGGGTAGGAGGCTATTGTAGAGCGTGTTCTACTGTACACAAATCACCCAGGAAAAATAAAAGTTATTCTCAAACTGGGAAAAGCTGACAAGTAATAAGCTGATAATTGGACCCGACTATAAGTCCAGAAGTTAGAACCACCTAAATAAACCATATATTTTCCAGAATGCATGAATAGGTCAGACAGGCCGATATGTTGTAGTTCACTTTATATCTCCTCTGACCAAAGCTTAGACAATACGCTTCAACATTATTTAGCCGTCTATCGTTTGAACATACAGTGTATAACACAATATTGGTACAGCACTAAGCTAATTAATTGAGTGTTTTTATATAATTAATCAGTGTGTTTACGCGTCAACCACCTCTGCAGAATAATGGTTTATGTTTGCAATCTAACTTTTATCAGAGTGATCATGATTGGTCGAATCAGAAACTATAACGTTCAAATAGCGATCATGCTTGCGTGATAGGATATAAAGCATGTGGTTCAGGATCAATTTGCCCCCCTCCCTACCTACAGACCCTTCTAGTCGACTCACTCCTGATTTCTGCCAACCAAGGTTTGCCGAGGGGCTCCAGTTCGGCATTCAATATATCTACTCAAAATATAATGATTTCTAGGCCCCCTACAAAGAGTGTAAAGACTCCGATCAAAGTTCAATGTGGTTCCCGCCTTTAATTTTATTAATCCTTAAGGGAGCCCACCTCGCTTTTTTTGTTCTCTTTCTCTCCCTCTCTCTTTGGCTTGTATCCATTCGGCCCCATTCAGCCTACTGTTTTAAGACGCTTACCCCCATCCAGGTGTCAATGTTTTGCTGGCGAGTGGTAGCGAGCCAGCATATATATTTTTTTGTTTTGACAGCAAGCTAAATTTTTACATTTTTCGATAGAAAAATGTCACCGGCGAAGCCGAATTTCTCCATACAATGCTGGCTCGCTATCGCTCGCCAGTAAGAAATCGACACCTGGATGGGGATAAACGTCTTAAAACAGTTGGCTGAATGGGGCCGAAAGAGAGAAAAGGAGAGAAAGATAAAAACAAAAAACGGTAACCCGCTTAAGTACGAGAATGGCAGTAACCTGAGGGCATCTATGAGAACTAAGATGTGGTGGACTAACCCGAGAAAGAAGGGCTGGGTATGCTATACATGGTCTGTAAAGAAGGGCTGGGTATGCTATACATGGTCTGTAAACAAAGAAGGGCTGGGTATGCTATACATGGTCTGTAAACAAAGAAGGGCTGGGTATGCTATACATGGTCTGTAAACAAAGAAGGGCTGGGTATGCTATACATGGTCTGTAAACAAAGAAGGGCTGGGTATGCTATACATGGTCTGTAAACGAAGGGCTGGGTATGCTATACATGGTCTGTAAACAAAGAAGGGCTGGGTATGCTATACATGGTCTGTAAACAAAGAAGGGCTGGGTATGCTATACATGGTCTGTAAAGAAGGGCTGGGTATGCTATACATGGTCTGTAAAGAAGGGCTGGGTATGCTATACATGGTCTGTAAACAAAGAAGGGCTGGGTATGCTATACATGGTCTGCAAACAAACCTGGTGTGAATGGAACCTTCCTATTAACGGGTGAGGAAGGAAGGCGGGGCGGGTCACATCACAAGACCATCAGGATGCTGTGAAGACCACCATTCCCTTTCAGAATCATGGCCGATGGCGAGATACAGGAAAACACCTGGTGAAAGGGAAGGGTAGAGAACTGATATGGCAAGACTGTTAGAGATTTTATACAATATTGAGATTAGACAACTTTGGGGGCTAGAAAATAGCCCGACGTAAGTTTGGCTCAGTTTGGCTTTATTTTAATTTCTTGATATGCCACAGTTGTACCATTTCTTGATATGCCACAGTTGTACCATTTCTTGATATGCCACAGTTGTACCATTTGGCGTCCATGCAAGTACGCAGGCTTAACAGCCACCCTAAATTGTTCGGAAACTCAACTCGGCAAACGAACGATCACCTCTGTCACTGTTAATCCCTGGGGGACCCATAAGAGGCAGGGCCGAATTCCAGTCTTCCGTGTTCGAGCCAGACTTATTTTTAACCCCTTCAGCACGATGACGTAATGTTCATCGTATTTCGGTTACCGCTAGACGATTTTACTTAGCTTATATTCTACCTCTAGGACTCGAAGGGGTAACTAGTATCTCAATAAACCCTTTGAATAACATAGGTCCTTCTTAAACTGCATACAATTGTCTAATGTTATCCACAACCAAAGTTAAAAAAGCGTCATCGTGCTGAAGGGGTTAACACAGTCTGAGCCTCCCTCCTGACCTTAAGGGAAGTCACCTGCTTTTTTCATATTTCTCTTCTTTTCTCTCTTTCTCTGACTTGTATCCATTTGGCCCCATTCAGCCAACTGTTTTAAGACGTTTATCCCCATCCAAGTGTCGATTTCTTCCTGGCGAGCGATAGCGAGCCAGCATTGTATGGAGAAATCCGGCTTCGCAGGAGAAGCTATATTTATTTGGGGTGCGTGGGGTGTGGGTAGGGTAAGATGCCCAATGCAGACGACTGGACCCAAAGAAGTCCGGCGAAGCCGGACTTCTCCATACAATGCTGGCTCGCTATCGCTCGCCAGGAAGAAATCGACACCTGGATGGGGATAAATGTCTTAAAACAGTTGGCTGAATGGGGCAGAATGAATACAAGCCAGGGAAAGAGAGAAAAGGAGAGAGAGATAAAAAAAGCCGGTAACCCCTTTAATGTCTCCCTGTTACGCCTCCGTCTCTCTACAAGCACTGAAGCCAAATAGGGGCCATCTCAGACTCGTTTCTCGAAACTTGGGGTTCCCAGAGGAATCTCGGATCCTGACCAGCAGAATATCTGTCCTTTAGTTTAATCAAGTTTTATTAATTGTCTCGGTGTCAGTTATATGAACCAGCAATAATCGCCTTATTTTATTTGTATTTTTTGTTTATTTGAAAACCTGTAGTTCATATTCAGTACCGATACTCAACCTTATCATCATCATCATCATCATCGTCGTCTACATCACCATCACCTTCATCATAATATCCATTCTTAGCCTTTCATGTTTCAGTGCAGGATTATCATAGAGAAGATAGCATGGATAAGATAGTACCTTTACTTCGGTGTCGGCTTGTAAAAAGTAAGTGTATGGTGAGACATGTCTGTTCAGTTGAAATGGTTGTAGTTGTGAGTATGATCTGTAAACTGTTATTCTATATTGTATTAATTTCACTACAACACCAAACACCTCCAATGAAATTAATGAAAGCATATATGTCAGAAAATCAATTTTGCTCCTGATTGTGAGTTTGTGTTGTGTAACTCGACAAATCTACAACACCTTTAATGTCTATCTGAATAACTCCAAGGTTAGTGAAGAAAGCGTAAGCGCTTCTACTGGGAAGCACTAGTTTTTTTCTGAACCCTTCTCTTTCATGCTTAGCCCTATTAGTTTTAATTTGTTAATACTTTCGTCCATTTTTTTGTCAAACTAAAACAAATATATATATATATATATATATATATATATATATATATATATATATAAGAACATAAGAACATAAGAAAATGGGAGTCTGCAGAAAGCCGATTGGCCTAAGCAAGGCAGATCCCTGTCCCACACAACCCCAATTACAAAGCCCAATTATAGGCTCAACACTCTAATACCCTGAGGATCATCTTACCAAAACGGTTAGAGATTAACGCAGGATTACGGGGGTCTGCAGAGCGCTGATTGGCCCAACTCTGCTGATCCCCCTTCACACCCAACCCTTCTCGTCCATATGCTTATCCAATTTTATCTTAAAGCTCCCTATCGTTTTTAATCCCACTATAGCACTTGGTAGTCCATTCCACCCATCTACAACTCTGTTACCAAACCAATATTTGCCTATATCTTTCCTGAAACGAAATTTATCTAATTTGAAACCATTGGTACGAGTTCTTTCGCTATCACTGAGCTTTAGTACATTTGTCATGTCCCCTTTGTTAATCCCACTAACCCACTTGAACACCTCTATCATATCCCCTCTAACTCTACGTCTCTCTAACGAATGTAAGCCTAATTTCTTCAACCTTTCTTTATACGGAAGATTTCTAATATTATGGATAATTTTTGTCATTCTACGTTGTACTCTCTCCAATGAATCTATGTCCATTCTGTAATAAGGACACCAAAATTGAACAGCATAATCCATATGGGGTCTCACTAATGACAAGTAAAGTTTTAAGATAACATCAGCAGTTCTGTTACTCACACTCCTAGAGATGAACCCGAGAATCCTGTTTGCCTTGTTTCGAACGCTTATACACTGTTGTCTAGGCTTCGAATCATTGCTAACAAACACACCTAGATCTTTCTCACAATTCGAGTTTTCTAATTCCACATTAGCTAGTTTATATTTAACATTTGTATGCATCCTCCCTATCTTTAATACCTTGCATTTGTCAATGTTAAACTTCATCTGCCAATTTACTGACCATTCGTGTAAGGTATCTAGATCCCTTTGGAGGCACTCTATATCTCTATCTGAATCAATTGTTCAGATAGAGATTGATTCATTGATATATATATATATATATATACCGGTATATATATATATACTGTATATATATACCGGTAATAATACAACAAATATATATAAATTAATAAAATACCGTCCCTTTAACGTGTAGGAGCCTGCATGGTTGCATTAATTAATTATGCAGTCAATAGGATCTTTAGTCCTCTGTACTAACGATAATTCTAATACGGACAAACAGATTCTTACAGTCGCCACCCTACCAACATGACTCGGTTCACATTGATAAATTGTATCATAGAGTGAGACGCTCAAGTGGCTGTGTTTGAGAATGTGTGAGTGTGACTGTGAGTGTGTGTGAGAGAGAGAGAGAGAGAGAGAGAGAGAGAGAGAGAGAGAGAGAGAGTGAGAGTGAGTGAGAATATCCTAAGCACATGCTGTAGACCACACGGACCTTACAATTTCATTTAAGTATTCTGAATATAAATCGCCTGATAAGCGTAGATCCCATTATCATAAATGGTATAGTAATAATATATGCAAAGGTAAGGCCCAGACCAGAATTACCACATTATTTGGCTATTACCATGGCCTTAAACATTAGATCCTTGCACGATTATTACATGAAGAACAATTTATATACAGCCAGTATAAATATGAATACGAAATTACAAGTATGTTAACTCTAAATTAATATTATAGATATTAACTTAAGATTATTAAAAGTATATCATATGATGGGTGTGTGAGGTTCATAATATACAATATATATCACAGCCTTTATACTGTATATAAAATGTTACTTACAGTCTTTGTTTATTGAACTATTTTAGTATTATAAGAGTTGCAGTTATATGCTATCAATCATCTTTGATATTTGGCTATACATTTTCTAGATATTTATGACAATATGTTATCTACATCAAGGCTAAGCTACTTTAATATACTGTATATTATGATGAGATATGTTGGTAAAATTGTGATGCCAGATTCTACCTGTACCTCTGCCCCAAGACAATTGGCATCGTTCTCCATGGTGCAAAAGGGAAACCGGCGAGACACCCAGCCAAAGACATTTTCTCTCACTACCAACCTAAACAGAAACCCCAACCACACATCCAAAGCTCCGCCCCTCACCCCGCCCCTACCCCTCAGGAGTATCCCAACCACCCTCCAGACCCTGATACCTGACAGCTTGTGCTGGATATCGCCACTACCTGCCACCCTAGAGTGATAAGGGTCTAAACACCGAAAAGAAGCAATGGGCACCAATGACTGTCTAGCCTGACCACCCCAGAACAGTGAGAGGTGCCAAAAGTAGATGTAAGTCCCGCTAGCAAAATTATTTTGCAGCTCACCCAAGCGGGTCAAACCAGTTACTACGCCAACTGGTAAAGCGCTTAGTATGAGAGCAATAATGGCTAATACATCTGACTCTCTACTCGCACATTCGCTTAGTATGCCTAGCAAGAATCCAGTTAATACGCCTACTGATAAAATGCTTAGTAAGTCTAGTGCCAGAGTTGTTAGTATGCCTGCTTCTCTACCCACTGTGACGTCTACCAGCGTTGGCGGAATCGCCTCTCGTTAGCCACTAGCACTCGCCAGGGACATCGAAATGGGCTACAGTTATCAGAGAATGTTGTTCTTTCTTTCCTAGTAATCACATTGTCACAGACAGTCCAGTGGTGGTCTTTCTTTTCGTCTGTGACAACGGGTTATATTTTATATCAACAGTAGTGATAATAGTACCAGCGTGTGAATGAGAAAGACTTTCAGAGCGAGGAGGTAGTAAGTGTCTGTATGTATGGGTGCATTCCTGCCTCTCGCTCGCCATTGGACGGCGTGTCTTGCTGTGTCATATGACGCCTGCTGTCTTGTGACGTCTCGGCCCGTGATTGGCCGACCATCGCGCCTTTGCGGTCTCCTGTGTAACTTACCTCCTCCATGAGGGTCCCCAGGAGCTGTCCTCGTCAGGACAGGCTTGGCGCGCGTGCTTCTAACATCCCTTTGCATACTCTCTCCCGATCACCACCTTTATCACTGTTTCTCTCACTCGATTCTCTCTTTCCATACTCTAACCTTTATTAACTACACAACACTCCCCTTGGGTTCTGCATACGGTTTTCATAGCCGGCCCATTGTATTGCATGCGCCGTCCTCAGAGATATTTACATGTACTTAGAATAGGTTTGAGGGTTCTTAGTTAGTATAAGTTAAGAACTTTGTGTGTCTCCATTATTGATTTAGTGTTTCTGCTCTTTTATTTAATGCTAGACTGGGATAAGGTAACTGTAGTCGTTGTCTCCGATGTGTGTACGGTTTGCTTATACCTACACGACTTCGACCGGTCCTGTGGTAGCCTGGGTTGTCTTTTCGGTTGCGTCCTTTGCGAGTGCAGCATTGTGTTGACTGAGGGTTTTGGCCTGTACCAGTTCCACACTTTGCTGCCTCTTTGCTTGTCTTTAGAGGGTCGCCAGGATAGAACCAGATACTTGTGATCTGGATCTATCGAGAGAGCCCCCTTGTCAATTAACGTAACTTAAAGGATGCAGTCTTAAGGACATCGCTAGGCTACGAGCCTGTCTTGCTCAACCCCAGTTCCTTACCTAGAGTATCCCAGCTAGACATTATTAAAAGAGTAGACACTTGTTAGTATTTAATATAAGCTCTTTGATATATGCGCATTATTATTTACAGCATTTATTAGTCTAGGATGTTGCTGAGCCTCACAACCATAGCAGACTGTTTCGTTGATGAGGAAGTACTTCTTTTAGTGTCGAGCATTGCTACCGTTGCGCATTTATAGTATTCTCGTGTTAACATTTTATGTCCTATCTTTTAGTGTATTTGATTTACACGTGTGGTGTCCTGCCTCCTGCCTTTATATAGTTCTAAATCAGTACGAGCATCTTATGAGCATCAGACTTTCTTCAGAAGTTTCCAGGTCTATGCTGTAGGACTATACTTAACTTTCTTTCAGATAGGAGTGAAGAGTTTATTGTTGTTTAGAGTAACTGTATTGAAGCATCTTTTTATTGTATTAAATCTTGCAGTGATTTAATTGATCTTTCCATAGATTCCTTTTTATGCATTTTAACGTAACTTGCATCTTGTTTGTTTTCAGGCTATACCAGTGCAGGTTAGCCTGAAGTAGAGTACATTTATGCCCAGCTAAGGATACCCCGCTATCGCAGATTAACCCTGGAGGGTGTAGGTGTTTTGTTCGCCGGCATATAAGTTCGAGGGTTTGGATCTAGCATACCGTTGTTGCATAGTGCCCTATTACTAGTCCAATCATTGAGTGCCCTTGTTTTATTCGTAGTCCCGGTCGTAACACCACACACTTGTTAAGTACGCCTAACGAGGAACCAGTTAGTACGCCTACTGGTAAAGTGCCTCCTGTATCGAGAGACTACAGCCGGAGCCTGTGAGTCGAGGACCACCAGAAAAAGAAGACGAAGGAGAAGAAGAAGCAGACCTTTGGCTACGACAAGATGCCTGGTTATCTCCATACACCTGTGAATATTCATACTACCCTTTACCCCTTGCCTGTGACCCCGGGAAAAAATATAAATTTGTAGACAAGAGTTTACTATAAGTATTGCTGTTCCCTATTTCAGGATCCCTACTACCGAATAATAATTCATCACAGTACACCAAAACACACTAGGCCTTTGTTACTTTTGCCGAATTGTAGTTATAGCATGTGGGTTACGTTGATGATTCCGCCAAAGCGGCCAAGATATATAATCATATTTCATTACCGTAGAAGCCTACAACACCACTCCTTTACATAGTTAATACTCACTAACTCCCTTCCCACAGAGATATTAAGTCATAGGTTCTATTATCTCTATATTGTATTGTATTTCTATGTATGTATTGTATTTCTATGTAATATTTGCCAGTCACATACCTATGCTTGCCAAACTTACCTTATAACTAATGTAAATAACCCTTACAAACCGTATTTTTTATTTTTGTTTATTTTTTTCTATGTGATTGAGGGAGGCAAAAGGCAGAACTGCCTATAGCGAGTGCCTCCCCCATATTTGAAAGAGTGGCAGGGCTAAAATCAAGGGACGTTCGAGCCAAAATGCCTGGACACACGGAGTTTGAAGCAATTTAAGTCATAGGAAGAGGGAAAGACTGATTCTGGGAGAGAGTTCCAGAGCTCAGCTGTTGAGTAGAAGAAAGTTTGAGAGTAACTTTTCACTCTTGGGTTGGAGAGTTGCACAGAGTAGGGGTGGGTTTGAGTTGCAAGACGGGTACCACGTGCCCTACGTAAAGGAGGTGGTATACACTGGGAAAGCTCTGAGGAACACTGATTATTATAGTAGCGATAGAATAGCGAGAGAGATGCAAACATTGCGGCGGAGAGAGAGAGATTGCAGAGAGTTGGTGAGTGGACGGGAGTTAATGATACGAAAGGCCTTCCTTTCAACTTTGTCTAGAAGAGCGGTGTGAGAGAAACCTCCCCACACATGTGAACAATACTCAATACAAGGACGCACTATGCCCCTGTACAGAGCAAGAAGCTGTGTTGGAGAAAAAAAACCCCTAAGGCGGTTGAGCACACCCAGCTTCTGGGAGGCTGCCTTAGCAAGACTGGTAATATAGTCCTTCCAAATGAGAGCAGAAAAAAAAGAGACACCAAGAATATTGAGAGAAGATGAAGGGTTGATTTTTGTATTGTTGAAGAATAAGGGATAGTCCGCTGGGAGATCCTGACGGGTAGATAGATGGAGAAATTGGGTTTTGGAAGCATTAAAGGTAACAAGGTTTTCTCTGCCCCAATTGGAGATAGTATTTAAATCAGAATTTAAGAGTTCTATGGCTTCATTACGCTTGTCGTTGAGGGATTGCTGGCTGGGGCGTTCTGAAAAACTAATGGAGTAGTGTAAGGTTGAGTCGTCTGTGTATGAATGGATGGGAATTAAGGTACAGTTGAGGAGATAATTTATAAAAATTAGAAAGAGAATAGGAGATAGGACAGACCCTTGAGGAACACCGGAGTTTGTAGGGTGAGGAAGTGAACGATGGGCGTCCACAACCGCGGCTATGGAACGGCCGGAAAGGTAATTAGAGACAAAGGCACAGATGGAGGGATAGAAACCGAAGGAGGGTAGTTTAGAAATTAAAGATTTGTGCCAGACTCTATCGAAGGCTTTCGATATGTCTAGTGCAATAGAAAAGTATGCGTGTATGCTGTTCAAATCTTAGTTTTCCCACTAAAATAAGGAACTGTTGCACTATCTAAAATAGTAAATCGAGTATTGTAAGCCTGAAAGAATACCAGATATTCGCCATTTACAAATTGTGTACCTGCTGTCAAAATTAATAGTTCACGAAAACTGTTATAATATGTGTGAAATCTAGAGAGAGGGACATCAACTCAACATTTCTACGACGTGAAATAAATCGTCCTCGTCACGGGCTAGTAAAAACACACGAACACTGTCAAGGGAAAGTGATTTGTGACTTAAAATTATACGCAGATTATGAGCAGGTTGTCTGAGAACTATTGATTTTCAATGTACTGTACATATGTTTATACAGGGGATGTGTTGGTTCCAAGTACACTCAATAATAAAGCAATATAGAATTATTGGGTGGATGGGACTCGTCAGCCTTGGTTGGCAACCTGTCTAGGGGAGTAAACCTGATACAAATCCGTACTGCTTACCAAAGGGTAAGGCAGGTTAGTGGATGGATTAGCCGAACACCACTGTAGAAAAATAGTGCTAACGAGATACACAGAGGGCCTCGGAGTTGGACGGATCCTAAATTGAGTGGTCAATCCTGTAAGTCCTTCACTAAACTGGCTCGGGTTGTCCCTCTCACAGTGAATAGGTCCGCTTGGGGGCATTCTGTGTATGGCCACCCTCGTAAGGGGAGTAAGGCGTCCGGCAATAGATAGATAGATAGATAGAATTATTGGGCATATTGATAGTGATATACCTTTCTATCCTCATGCTAAATAGGTTTGTTACTACCAATATTCCTTTGTACCCATATATCTCTAGGATATACATTCTTACTCGGGTGGTCGAGGGCGCTATTCTTCCTCCTATTCTGGCTATCATAAGACGATTTTATACAGTTTAGATAGAACATGTTGGTGTCAGATGGGTTAATTTAGAGGACTTTTACTCCTTTGAATCCTAGAAATCCTTCCTAAGCTCAGTATAATCGTCTAATGATAACCAAAATCAAATTAAGAAAGGCATCATCGTATCATGGAGAGGTTAATAATAATATGGCATCCAGCTCAAACCAGACAAGCTTTAGGTTGTATAAGAGTCTCTTCTAAATACGTACTTTAAAAATAAAATATTGGTATGAAAAGTTTAATAATTGTGTCCATAAAAATATACCCTTATAGAGGTACAGTGGTCTTACTATGCCTCTCTAATATAGAGGTACAGTGGTCTTACTATGCCTCTCTAATATAAGGATAGAAAGGTAAATTAATATAACCATGGATTTATATACCTTTAGCATACCCTGGAATTTGTACTTAGTACGTTAACTCAAGTTACTCAAAAACTGGTAGACACGACTGCAGAATATTGCGACATAATAAGAATGGTAAATTTGATATGATTTTATGTAGGCGACTGTGAGTATGTGGACACTAATAACGCCATTTTTGGAACTCTAGAATGATAACATTTATTATGAGATATGATATTTGTTTTTATTATTGTTATTATATGCACATTCTCCAATATATATATATATATATATATATATATATATATATATATATATATATATATATATATATATATACACGGTATATGTTAGTAAAGCCAGGTAATAAATGTTCTTTAATGCATACAAGGTTAAAGGAAGTAGCAGTTTCAGCATTCAAAATGTTATTATTCAGAGATTCTATATTTCTGATTAATTTTCGTTGTGGTTCAGTCAGCAGTGCATTACTATGCACTTTGCTAACCTTATCCACCTGCTAACTGAACCACAACGAAAATTAATCAGAATATAGAATATCTGAATAATAACATTTTGAATGCTGAAACTGCTACTTCCTTTAACCGTGTATGCATTAAAGAAAAAAAAAAAAAAAAAAAAATAAATAAATATATATATATATATATATACAGTATATATACAGTATATATATCTACATATATATATATATATATATATATATATATATACTGTATATATATATATATATAAACAAACATTAGTCCAGGCATGTCTCAACGATAATATGGGATACAAGAAGGTGTGAAAAGGATAATTAAAAGTATCTCCAGGTATATAATAACAATATTAAATGATCAAAGGTAAATCACAGTTAATATATAATACCCTACTTGACTTGAATTACCTTTTCATATTCTTACACTGTCGTCCATGCGTATTTATTAACTGAATAATTTTGATTATGTATAGCCTAGAATCTAGATGCTTAAAGTTTGCCTAAGACTTAATATTGTGACACTAATGACTATAACGTACCGGTACAACAAGTAAGGTCTGTGTGTGCAAGTGTTTGTGTGCGAGTAGAGTAGAACCGCAATAGATAGATTACCATGCCACCCAGGATAACATGGGGTAGATAGCCGGGAACCCCAGATATGATGGGAATGTGGCTAGACCATTTCAACCAGTACTTCTCAACCAGGGCCAAATCTACCAAGACCAACCAAACCAATGTTAGTACTAACCTTTATTTTCACAATAAGGCAGAGGAATATCAGCATAATCCAAAGAAACTGTGGAGGCACCTAAAAACAACAGGCTACAGCAACAAGACAAGGGATTCATCTAACACTAATATTGCTCTCACCATTAATAATCAGGTTTGCCACGATAAACGACAAATTTCAACCTACTTCAACTCCTTCTTCACCTCCATAGCAAACACACTTGCACAGAACCTACCTCAACCTCTCAATAAATACACGACAACAACGGCCACCTTTCGAAATTTCTACAGAGATAAAGACATACACCCGAACACATTTGGATTGCAAAATGTTACACCAAAATACACTTTTGACGAGCTGTCTAACCTAAATGTACATAAAAGCACAGGACCAGACAAAATTCCTGCCAAATTTCTACGAGATGGAGCCATTGGTATAGCAGGCCCCCTAACCCCCATCATCAACTTGTCAATTAACACCAACACTGTACCTGCTGAACTGAAGGAAGCTATTGTAACCCCTCTATTCAAGAAAGGAAATAAACTAGAAGTTGACAACTACAGACCAGTTAGCATATTGTGTATTGTATCTAAAATCCTTGAAAGAGCGGTATACACCCAAATCGAACACTACCTCAAACAAAATGATCTATTCTATAAGTTTCAATCAGGTTTCAGATGCATGTACTCGACAGACTCCTGTCTCATCAACTTAACGGATCACATTCGTAAAGAAATGTCTAAAGGTAACTACACCGGTATGGTTCTTCTGGATCTACAAAAAGCGTTTGACACAGTAGACCATGATATCCTATGCAATAAACTACAAGCAATGGGCATAGGGTCTGTGAACTGGTTTAAATCTTATCTTAGTGGTAGAACCCAAAGAGTCAAAATTGATGATAATATAATTATCTGATCCTATGCCAATTAACTGTGGGGTCCCGCAAGGAAGCATCCTTGGTCCCTTACTCTTTCTCTGTTATGTGAACGACATGGAACTGAGCATCTCATGTAAATTATTACTGTATGCAGACGACAGCGTGCTTCTGGTTTCAGGAAAAGACCCAATAAGTATTGCCGCTTCACTTTCCAAAGAACTAGAATCATGTAGTGAATGGCTAGTGGACAATAGACTATCTCTTCACCTGGGCAAGACGGAAGCCATCTTATGTGGAACAAAACGCAAACTGAAAGACATTGTGGGCTTCTCGGTCAACTGTAATGATATTCCTATACCAACAGTGTCACAAGTTAAATATCTCGGACTAAAACTGGACGCGAGTTTGTCAGGTGAAACAATTTTGGAATCTATCCTGAGTAAGTGTAGAGCACATATAAAATACCTGTATAGACAGGTGGGATGCTTGCCCGCGGCGACCAAAAAGACCCTCTGCCAAGTGCTTGTTCAATGTCATTTTGACTATTCTGTGTCATCCAGGTACTCTGCATCATATAAATCAGCACAGCACAAACTTCAGGTCACTCAAAATAAAATGGTTAGGTTCATGCTGAACCTAGGACCCAGATCACATGTTGGCCAGGAACAACTTCAGTCACTAGGTATGCTCAATGTCTCTGACAGGGCCAAACAAATCAGGCTCATTAATGCCTTCAAAATTTTCTATGACAGAGCTCCAGAGTATCTAAAGAATAATTTTGTTAAAGCAAATGAGAGGAGTGGACATAATACAAGAAACAGGATGTTTAATTTTAAGGTCCCGAGAATCCAAGGACAGGGTAAGCAAACATTCTTCTTCACTGCCATCAAAGACTGGAACGACCTACCCCAGTCAGTCCGTGAAAAGAGAACACTGTATTCCTTGAGACGTAGCCTGAAGGAACACCTGAACCGGACAGCTGCGAGAAGGGAGCACCAAGCTTATGTCTACTACTAAATACGACATAAGAGATAGACAAACCAAACTGAAATGATTACTGATTACGGATTACTGATATTTACTATAGGATGTAAGGTATCTTAAAATAACCACCTAGAAATACTTTCTCTAAAGTATCTATTTCTTTATCCTCCCCATTTCCCCAGCTAACCTAATCCCACAAGGACCCCAATGTAAATACGCCTAATGCGGGGGTCACACATTCACGTATATCGCTCCCGTATGCTCCCGTCAGGCGTGATCGCCAATTTTGTGTAATGACGGGCGTAGTCCGGCCGTGTACGCCCGTATAGAGGAAGACTATTGCACTTCCCGACATACGTACCGTAACGGGGCCAGTGTTACGTCAGACATAATGTAGTCGTATGGAGCTACGTACGTGCTTGCAACTTGCATAAGCATGTCCCCGTTAGTCCGCCTGGGCTGCCCGATTTGCGGGAACACAGGCCACGCCCATGGCCACGCCCCCACAAGACCTATGTAGCTGAGGCCATACGTCTTGTGAGTTTGTAGGCATTACGTGGACCGTGTCCGGACAATCGTAGGCACACCCCGTCTGTCCAAACACAGACAAAAGACAGTCTTTGTCAACCACGTATGTCTTGGTTGGAATCTGGGAACTAGAAAAGGGCATGGCTGGCCACAACGTTCCCATTCCCACTCCTGACTCGGCACCATGAAGAACATCACGGAATACATCCTGGAGGAGTTCAAGATGGTGAACTCCCTAATCAAACCGGAGAACAGGCATAACACCCGGCTCATGCAATGTATCATTTCCTACATAGAAATGTTAGAACTGCTTGCAATAGCAAACCACATCCATGAAGAAGAAGAAGAGAAGAAGAATGAAAGGAGCAAGAGGACAGTGTGGGTGTGGCCATATCTACAACGAAGGCCTGAACATGGCCATTATGAGAAGCTGATGCAAGAGTTGGCCACCAGCATCCTCTCCGTCTCTTCCGTCAGTATCACGTTCGTCTTCTTCCTGCGCCGTTTCTTTGGTGGAGCCTGGCTGTTGGTAAGTGCAGGTTCTACTTCTTCCTCCTCTTCTTCCTCATCAGTCTCATCATCCACTTCAACCTCGAGCTCTCCACTATCGGGGCCGAGGTCGAGAACAATTTCATCTTCAGGCATTGAGGGGCCAGGCTGAGAGGGGTCAGAGTTGGAGGGGCCAGGCTGAGAGGGGTCCGAGTTGGAGGGGCCGGGCTGAGAGGGGTCACCAGGTGATGTGTCAGACGTCGAGGTGGCAGGGGAAGCCTTCCTGGCCTTCTTCACGCCTTTCTTCTGCATGGTACAGGGCAGGGCAGGGCAGCGCAGGGTGCAGAGGGTGACAAGCAGAGCAGGGCAGGGTGCAAAGGGTGGCAAGCAGGGCAGGGCAGGGTGCAGAGGGTGGCAAGCAGGTGGCAGGGTTGGTTTGTTGTTTGCTGCTCCGGTGTGGTGAGAGGTATGACGGGAGTGTCCCCCCGCTGCTTCTTATATACCCCCCGTACAACGTTTCTGCGTCTTCCCGCCAACACGCAGTGCGGCGGTGTTGCCAGATGCGGCCGGACTTACTTTCACTTTCCCGTTTTACGTGAACATTGTACGATTGGCGGGAGAAACTTACGTTTTACCTGTCTAGCTGCTACGTTTTACGGGGCTGCAGCCGTAAGACGTAGCAGCTAGCCAGGTAAAACGTATGCTTTCCCGACTTTTGACATACGTGAGCGCGAGCCCCGTATCTGATTCGCAATCCAAAACATACCGGGCGACCTTGGCCGCACCATCCACCTCCAAGACCAGCGTGGCTACGCCCGCCATGCGTACCAACCCCCACGACTAGACACAATTTTATTTACGTTTTGCGTACTAAGCCCTTACGTTTTACGTATTCGGTTGCCAACTACCAATAAACCTTTGTACGGGAGCATACGGGAGCATATACGTGAATGTGTGATCCCAGCATAACGGCCTTATTGGGCTATCCTTAGTTGGAATTATGCAAGGCTGGTACATGTCATATTTGTAACATACTATGTGGTACCAACTCTGTAAATTGCTAACTGAATAAATATTATTATTATTATTATTATTATTATTAATTATTATTATTAACCTAACTAGACCTAACCTAACTTAACAGTATTGGTTGGTTTGGCACTGGTTGAGAGCTACTGGTTGAAATGGTCTACTGGTTGAGTTTTCCGGTCAGGGAATAGGGTCACTGTAAACATTGACCTAATGCTTAGCCCCATTAGTTTTCAGATTTTAAGATGTTCGGCCCATTAGCTTGGTGATGTTAAGACCTTTCATCGTATTTGTTGTCAATATTATGACCTTTCGTACAATTAAGATGTCGATAATTTTACTGTAGAGTGATAGGGAGCCTTTATTATAGTAGCAACCGGCCTCTGGAAGGGATCTTTTCCTATCGATAAATCTCAAAATTTATCTTGTTTTTTATTTTGTTTTAGTGTAAAGCTTGATGGAGGGCTATAGAGGAAGCTTGATGGAGGGCTATAGAGGAAGCTTGATGGAGGGCTATAGAGGAAGCTTGATGGAGGGCTATAGAGGAAGCTTGATGGAGGGCTATAGAGGAAGCTTGATGGAGGGCTATAGAGGAAGCTAAACAAAAATAATAACACAATAAATACAAAAGCAAATAATTACACCCATCCCCCCCCCCCCCCTTAATGAGTGTTTCAGTCGTTCACGTGTTCATATTAAAACACAGAATCCATTGACACACTTGTTGTGTATATCATAAATGTTAAATTTGAACACATCATTTTTACAGTATGCATAATGTGATAACATGTCTTCACTACTCTGCCATTCACTATAGAACTTCCATTCCATTATAAGAATACGAAACTGTTCCAAAAACCTGCAAGAAAGTGTTTCAACAAGTAAGTGTTTCAACAAGTAAGTGTTTCAACAAGTAAGTGTTTCAACAAGTAAGTGTTTCAACAAGTAAGTGTTTCAACAAGTAAGTGTTTCAACAAGTAAGTGTTTCAACAAGTAAGTGTTTCAACAAGTAAGTGTTTCAACAAGTAAGTGTTTCAACAAGTAAGTGTTTCAACAATTAAGGGAACATTTATTTATCTATGTATAGTTATTTCTAATTATATTTGTTTAATTTGTTTTTAAGTTTCCTCCCTAGACCTCCATCAACATTTTAAAAATACCCCCAAGACCCCCTTTGAGATAAAATTATGCATTTTTCGGTAGAAAAATGCTCCGGCTGAAGGCCGGTTCCTCTTAAATCGGCACCTAAATGGCATGGAAGGTCTTAAAAATGGCCAAAGAATTGAGGCAAAAGGTCTTATAATCGCGAAACTAGTGGGGCGAATGTCTTAAAATCTCAAACTTAATGGGGCTGAACATGAGAAAGGGGTCCAGACAAAGATTCCCCCTTAAGCAAACCTCGAATTCCACAGTTATTGCCAAATGTGTTGTATACCACAACTAGGAGTTTAACGTTGGGGATATAGGCTATGCGGCACACAGACACCCACACGATATATGCGGCACACAGACACCCACACGATATATGCGGCACACAGACACCCACACGATATATGCGGCACACAGACACCCACACGATATTGCGGCACACAGACACCCACACGATATATGCGGCACACAGACACCCACACGATATATGCGGCACACAGACACCCACACGATATATGCGGCACACAGACACCCACACGATATGGCACACAGACACCCACACGATATATGCGGCACACAGACACCCACACGATATATGCGGCACACAGACACCCACACGATATATGCGGCACACAGACACCCACACGATATGGCACACAGACACCCACACGATATATGCGGCACACAGACACCCACACGATATATGCGGCACACAGACACCCACACGATATATGCGGCACACAGACACCCACACGATATGGCACACAGACACCCACACGATATCAAGCGGTATATACTGTATAGTCGATTCGTTTCCAGGCGGCTATAAATGGATTTCTCGATACCTAATGACAAAGTAGCAAACTGCTATGTCATTGCCAAGTTTTCGTAATTTACAACTTATTTCGCTCCAAAATCTTAGCAAATCAATCAAGATGGTAACATTGCAGGTTACTGTTAGCTTAACCCCTACTGTACCGGGGACGTGTTTTTAATTTTAGTCTATGTATATTTATATGAATTTGTGCAATTCAAGAAGGATCTGTGGTATTAAAACGGGTTAAGTGAGATAGTTCGAAGCCTGTTAATCGCTGGAGGCCCTTTTTAAACTGAATAAAATTGTCTAATAGTAGCCAGAATGAAGTTAATATGACTGCACCGGGACTAAATATGACGGCACCGGGACTAAGTGGGTAACACAGAACAAAACAAAACATGCTGGGGATGTGTGTGCTGTATGAACGAATGAAAGGGTTGCGGGACCGTTTGCCGGGAATCCATTGACTGATTTGTTTGGTTAAGGAGGTAGTGGTTATGTTTTGGTCTATTTACTTGTTTAATGTTTTTATTTATCTTACAGTAACCACGCTAGACCTCCATCAAGCTTAAATAAACACCCCCTAGATAAATTTGTACATTTTTCGGTAGAAAAATGTCCCCGCCGAAGGCTGGTTCCTACTAGAACTACAGGCTCGCTATCACTCGCCAATACATAATCGACACCTAAAGATCTTCATATGGACAGCGAAATGAGGCGAACGGTCGTAAAATCGCCAAACTAAATGAACGAATGTCTTAAAATGGCAAACCATATGGGACTTAACATGAAGGTGAAAATGCAACTACCTACCCCTTAATAGTCTGACATAAGAACAAAAGAACATAAGAAAACGGGAGTCTGCAGAGAGCCGATTGGCCCACACACGGCAGATCTCTTTTACACCAAACTCATCCCCTCCATATGCCCAATGTAACCCTTCAAATTTAGTCCATTCATCATTATTATTACGTAGGCCAGAATCCGTAACCCTGAACCTCTGTAACTCAAAAAGGGCTAGAGCAAATGGGCTGTAAATTCCACACCTATTTCATGGCTGACTCTTCCCAAATGGTAGAAAATAACAGCTCGATTAATGAATTAGTTTTATTTTTGTGTGTGTTTTTTTTTATTTTTTTATGAGAGGATGTAGTGTGAATTTCTGGCCTACCTATACTGAATAGGGTATATATATATATATATATATATATATATATACTGTATATGGGCTTAAGAGACTAATCAAAATCCTACTATACCCTGTTTCAAGTAAGTAGACCAAAATGCTTAAACACTAACCTCTATAACTCATAAACGGCTCGAGTAACCAAGCTAATATATCTACCAATTGGGAAAGGTCAGCCAGGGAAGAGGTGTACAAATTTACAGCCCATTTGTTCTAGCCTTTTTTGAGTTACAGAGGTTAGGGTTCACGATTTCTGGCCTACCTATTTATAACAGGGTATAGGGCCCATCAATGTTGCTTATCGATAGCCTCGTTGAGCAATAAACCATAGAGTCTAATGTCAAGCCATTTACCTCATGACTCCCAACACTATCGACGATATCTGTGAGCGCGCCTATTGGATGAATGTATGAAGTCCTGATAGTGGAGGTAGTCGCTTTTTCTGGACCCCCTTCTCCCTCATGTTTAGCATAATATTTTTTAACTAGAAGCAATTTGAGTTTATGGTGTTCTTTTATACACGATGTAGTCCGAACCATAACAATAGAGAATAAACGTTTTAGTGAAGAATAGGATAAACTTGCATTGCATTAACTCTTTGAACATATAGTCATGTTTATCCGTGAGCTCGTGTATATAATATGTATAAAGAATAGAAATACCTGTTGCCCTGTAAGATAATTTGAGTATATACAATTTAACCCTTTGAGTATCGTGACGCATTTTGACAGTTTATTCTGGCTATCATCAGACGATTTTATACAGCTTTGGGTGAATTTGTGGGAGCTAAAGACTTAATTGATATAGTATTTACCCCATTAATTCCTTGATATCCTCCCTAAATTGCATAAAATAGTCTACTGATAACCAACATAAAATAGACAAAGGGGTTTTAGATCCTCAAGGGGTTAATATTAGCGACATATTACAATAATACAAGATACGTACCCCAAACTCGCTATTAAGGAGTTCAAACCTTCATCGGGAAAATATCAATTAAGGGGGAGGTACTCGCTTTTTCTGGACCCCCTTCTCCCTCATGTTTAGACCCATTAGTTTTGCGATTTTAAGACCTTTCGCCCCATTAGTTTGTCAATATTAAGATCTTTCGTGGTGTTTAGGTGTTGAATTTTTCCTGGCGAGCGATAGCGAGCCTGTAATTTTTTTAAGGTCGGGACATTTTTCTATTGAAAAATGTACAAATATATATTGACAGGGGATATTGGGGGTGTTTGTTTAAGCTTGATGGAGGTCTAACGAGGAAACTCCAACTTAAATAAATATATGAATAAGGCGACGAGCAGGGAGGTTTTAGGAAGGGAAGAGGATGTGTAGATCAGATTTTTACCCTGAATTGTGTTGTGGAGAAATATCTGGAGAAGAAACAAAAGGTGTATGTTGCCTTTATGGACTTGGAGCAGGTCTATGACAGAGTGGATAGAGAAGGATTGTGGAAAGTACTTAGAATATACGGAGTAGAGGGCAAGTTGCTGAAAGCAGTGAAGAGCATGTATGAGGGTGCAAAGGCGGCAGTACGTGTGGAGAGTGAGCAGAGCGAGTTCTTTGACCTGAATGTTGGTTTTATAACGGGTGTGTGATGTCCCCGTGGTTGTTTACTGTATATATGGATGGATTCATGAAAGAAATACTATCAAGAGCAATGGATGTTGGTGTATCGCTGAAAAGGGAGGGAATTGAGTGGAAGCTACCTATACTGCTGTTTGCGGATGATACAGTTCTGATGAGTGATAATGAATGGGAGTTGCAGGGTCTGGTAAATGAGTTTGGAACAGTGTGCGAAAAACGGAATTTGAAGGTAAATGCGGGGAAGAGCAAGGTTATGGTCTTCGAAAGGGGTGAAGTCACAGAGTGTGAGGTGAAGCTGTACGGTCAGGCTATGGAGATCGTCAACTCTTTTAAGTATCTGGGCAGTGTGTTGAGTAAAGATGGGACTATGGATGAAGAAGTTCGGGAGAGGGTACAACAGGGGAAGAGGGTTGTAGGAACGCTAAAAGCAGTAACAAGAAATAGGGTGGTCAGTATGGAAGTGAAGAAGTCCTTGCATGACAGTGTGGTAATCCCGACACTGACTTACGGAAGCGAAGCATGGACGTTGGTTGAGAGACTCAGACCAAGAGTGAGAGCAGTGGAAATAAATTACTTAAGGAGTGCGTGCGGAGTTACATGGAGGGATAGACAGACTAATGAGGAAGTAAGAAGGAGGTGTGGTGTGGAGGTAGATGTGCTGGAAAGTGTGAAAAGGAACAACTTGAGATGGTTCAGCCATATGGAACGTATGGAAAGCGAGAGAATGACTAAGAGGGTGTACGAGAGCGAGGTGGAGGGACAGAGAGGGAGAGGTAGACCGAATGAGAGGTGGAAGGATGGAGTGAGGAAGTACATGAACGAAGGCGGTGCTGGTTGGGGGGAGGGGCGTCGACTGACTGGGGACAGAGGTGCATGGGGGCGGTTCGTTCGTGGCCACCCCTTCGGGGATCGCGGCGTCAGGCAATAGATAGAGATAGATGAATAAGTAGCCCTAAAACAAACACTAGCCCCTTCAGACAATCATGATATAAAGCCACTAAAACCACTTTTCTCGTGCCAGCTAATTTTCTCTATAAACACTATTGCTCTGTTATATACGGTTCATTTGTTCGTTGTAATTCAGTCATGTATTCATTTATTACAATTATTTAACAACAGCACATTAAGACCTTTCGCCCGTATGTCAATTTTTAAGACCATTCGTGCCAATTAGGTGTCGATTCCTGACGAGCGTTAGCGAGCCTGCAATTGAGGAAGAACCGAAAAATTTGAATATCTCCAAACTAATGGGGCGAATGTCTTAAAATTGTAAAACTAATGGGGTTAGACATTAGGGAGAAGGAGGTCCAGAAAACTCCCCCTTAACTTTCCACCAATTATGGGATATGGAAAAAACAAATATTAACCCTTTCACGTTTTTATGACGCCGAGGTTTCAGATTAGCAATAATAAATAGAGTTCTCTCACTCTTATAATTATCTCTCCAAAATTAGTTTTCTGCCCACAGCTAACTCAAAGACAACTGCAGAGGTAACTAAACTAAAGGTTTCTAAATACCCCTGATGGTAACAAAGGTTTTAAAGTATCCCTAATACAGTAGGCTCAAAATTGCGTCAAAAAGTGAGAGGGTTAAATTAGCCAACCTAAAGGGGCAAGTGTCTTAAAATCTCAAAACTAATGGGGCTGGCGATGAGGGAGATAGGGGTCCACAAAACCCCCGCTAGTCCTACGTTTCCCCCTTATTACCTTAGGTCTTCCCGGCGTACCCCTTCCTTCCATCCCAACCATATTATGAAGACGATGTGTCTGTGCGTGTGTCTGTGTGGGTGTGTGTGTGTGTTAATGTGTGTGTGCTAGTGTATATATGTGTGTGTGTGTCTGTGTGTGTGTTAGTGTGGGTGTGTGTGTGTGTTAATGTGTGTGTGCTAGTGTATATATGTGTGTGTGTTAGTGTGGGTGTGTGTGTGCTAGTGTATATATGTGTGTGTGTGTCTGTGTGTGTGTTAGTGTGGGTGTGTGTGTGTGCTAGTGTATATATGTGTGTGTGTGTGCGTGTGTGTGTGTGTGTGTGTGTGTTAATGTGTGTGTGCTAGTGTATATATGTGTGTGTGTGTTAGTGTGGGTGTGTGTGTGTGCTAGTGTATATATGTGTGTGTGTGTGTCTGTGTTTGTGTTAGTGTGTGTGTCTGTGTGTGTGCTAGTGTATATATGTGTGTGTGTGTGTCTGTGTTTGTGTCTTTCTGTCTGTCTTTGTGTGTGTTAGTGTGTGTGTGTGTGCTAGTGTATAGGTGTGTGTGTGTGTGTGTGTATGTGTGTGTGTATGTATGTGTGTGTTAGTGTGTGTCTGTGTGTGTGTGTCTATGTGTGTGTTTGGGTGTGTGTGTTTGTGTGTGTGTCTGTATGTGTTTGTGTGTGTCTATGTTAGTGTGTGTATGTGTTTGGGTATCTGTGTGTGTGTGTGTCTGTCTGTATGGTTGGCTATTTGGCTGTGTGTGTGTGTGTGTCTGTCTGTCTGTCTGTCTGGCTGGCTGTCTGTGTGTGTATGTGTTTTGTGCATGTGTGAGTCTGTGCGTGTGTGTGTGTGTGTGTCTGTCAGAGAGAGAGAGAGGAGTGAACCAGCACGAATTTGGAGATGGAAGAAGACCAAGTGTGGCAAAAAACAGAATAGGGGAACGAAAAGTATATAAATAGAAAAGAACGAAACGAAAAGGGATGATTTTTCTTTAAAGAAAGAAAACAAATAATGTGAAGTTAGAATACAAATAGTATTAAGGGACACATGAAATAAAATGTAGGATGAAAAGTACTAAAAATAAATGTATAATTTAGGAGAATAATTAGAATACAGCCAAGTGCAAATATATTGCTTCGTAAAAAAATACACATATCTTGCATTAGGCATTTACTTGTAAATTCAGCAGTGCTTGATGATATATACAAATCTATTCTATGTATTTCATGCACAAGAAGAATATATTAATGAGGTTTGTTTTTATGAGAGAGAGAGAGAGAGAGAGAGAGAGAAAGAGAGAGAGAGAGAGAGTGAGAGTGAGAGTGAGAGTGAGAGAGTTGAAGTAACTCTCTCCCTCCAGGCAGTGTTCGTCCCTCTGACCCCTCCCTTATCCCCCCTACCCCTCCCCTCCCCTTTCTATACCCCTCCCCCAACCTCTCTATCTCGCTCTATCCTTTCTATTCTCCCCCTCTCTCTTTCTCCCTCATCCTATCCTCCTACCTCTCTCTCTCTATCTTATCTATTATCTCTCTCTCTCTCTCTCTCTCTCCTTTCTATTTTCTTTATTTCACTCAACCCTTCTCTCTTTGTCTGTTCTATTATCTTCCACACTTCCTTTATCGTTATACTTACACTATCCTTTCTATTCTCTCGTCTCCCTCGCCCATCCCTTTCTTCCTTGCTTCTCTCCTTCTCCTTCCCACCCTCCCTTTTACCTCTCATCTCTATTTCTTTTCTGTTCACCCTCTCTCTCTCCCTCTCTCCTTCCTTATTCCTTTCTTCCACTTTCTATTATTTTGAAATTCTACTATCTCCATTAGAATTAAATCTTGGCCACCTTGCTTGGATCGCAAAGTCTGTGTGGTCAGTGTATCTAAGCAAAGCTATATGAACCTGTCCATTAATTAACAGTTATAATTCTCAGTGTCATTGAATTTATCTAGATATACTAGCTTAATATGAGATCAGAGATTATAATTATCAATTTTGTCCGCATAGTACGGTTGATTAATTTGATTTGTATACATTTATTCAGGTCAGGTCAGGTGGCTATAGTAAAGTAGGAGAGTAGAGAGTTTGGGATAAAGGAAGAATAAGTTGAGAAATGGGAAGGACAGTAAAAGATAAATGTACTTGGGCTCAACCAAGTTGCTCCATTATGTATGTGTTTTTAGGAAGGTGCATCTGGTGCAAGCACTTTATTTACCAGACCAGATGGCTGGAGTAAAATAGGAAATAAGAGTAATTGGACAGAGGAAGAACAAGCTGAGAAGTGAGAAGTACAGTAGAAGACTGAACGTTCTCGGGCTCAACCAAGTTCATTATAACTTCATTGTATATATTTCTTCACTGGTATGGCACAGGTACCATTTCTATTTACTTCCGTCTCCCTTTTCCAATATACCCTGCTCTTGCCATCTCTTCTTTAGTGCTATTCTTTTCTTCCACTTTCCTTTATCAAGGTTTTTTACTATTTATATTATAATTAAATACTAGCCTCCTCACTTGGATCGAAAGGCCTGTGTGGTCAGTGTATCTTTGCAAATTTATGTAAATCATTCTCTTGCCTTCTCTGCTAGTCACTCAAAATACTAGACATTCTTTGTACCTGTACTGTATAATTATATGCTCTACTTATATTTACATTTATATATTTTATTAACATATACTTCAATCTCTTATTAAATGATTGACCCATACTTATATGCCATTTTATTATTGTTGCATTATCAGATTTCTTATCAAATAACTTTACTTTCATCCAGAAACCCTATAGCTGGCCTCTTTGTTTATCAGTGCTTTAAAACTTTCTGTTAATACATTCTTGAGAGTTATAATGTGGTGTTTTCTGTTATAATATGCCTGTATTCCGCTTGTGAGTGGCTTTAAGGGGGTAGGGTTTATTTATTGGTCGATTTATTTATGTATTTATTATTGTTGTAATATCCTCCCTAGACCTCCATCAAGCTTAATATAATCTCCTCAAGATCCCCCATCGTGATGAATTTGTAGATTTTTCAAAACAATTCCCGGCCGAAAGCCTATTCGTCTCTTATTACAGGCTCGCTAACGCTCGCTAGGAAAACATGATTCCTAAATGGCACGAAAGGTCTTGATATTGATAAACATATTGGGACGATAGGTATTACAATCGCCAAACTATTGGGGCGAACGTCTTAAAATCTCAAAACTAATGGGGCTAAACATGAGGGAAAACGGGATCCAGAAAAACCAACCACTCCCCTCAGCTAGAACTGGCATTACGGTAGCCCTTCAAGTAACCCAAAGTGTACAGCCTTCACTTACCTTACATTCCTGTGTTCTTTATTTACCGTTCCTTAACCCTTTATGTACCGGTGACTGCCTTTTCCTAATATTTTGGCAACTATTAGCCGATTGTATTCAGCTTAATATGGAAATCGACCGATTAAAAGGCTAATCAGTATTTTAATTAATCCTTTTAGTTACCACATATCCTTTCTAAGCTTCATAAAATCGTCTTACGTAGCTGAAATCATATATAAAAGACGTCGGGTTAAATAGAACTTGCATTACGTATCCATTCAAATATTCTAAAGTATATATCCGTCCTTTACTATACCGGTACATTCCTTAGTTTTGTATGGAGTATTTACCATTCCTTTGCTATATATATATATTATTTGTTATGGCCTTCAATCTCCAGTACCATCCAGTGTGTCAGGTGTTCATACGCCATTGTTATACAGCTTCCTCTACCTCTGTATCCAACAAACGTTTTAAGGGGGTAGGGGCTAATTTATGGTATATTTAATTATATAGTTTTGTATTTATTTATTTATAGTTTCCTCGGTAGCCCTCCAGCAAGCATGAATAAGCACCCTTTAGACCCCCTTTCAAGATAAATGTAAAACAAAATCAGTAGAAAAATGTCCTCCTAAAATTACAAACTTGCTATCGCTTGCTAGGAAAAATATCGACATCTAAATGGTACAAAAGGTCTTAAAATCGCCAAACTAATGGAACGAACGTCTTATAATTTAAAAAATAATGGGGCTAAGCATGATGGAGAAGGGGGTTCAGAAGAAGCAATTATCACACCTATTTACAATAGTTTCTTAAGCTTCTATTTATCTATCTAGCTGTCTATTTATCTATCTATCTGTCTATCTATCTATCTATCTATCCTCCGATTTATAAGTATACAAGTTCTAAGGCACCATTATCTTTTATATGTTTGTCATCCATTACCCAATGTATTGTATTTATTACCTATCATTACCTATCATGTATTGTATTTATTACCTATCATTTCATCCTAGAATCCGGTTTCGAATTTCTACCACATCATTCTCCAGTCTTAATTAAGATTCCACCACATATGTTTTTAAGGTAGGAAGGGTTCATTTTTTTGGTCGATGTTTTCATTTATCAATTATTGTTTTAGTTTCCTCCCTAGACCTCCATCAAGCTTAAAAAGACATCCCCAAGAACCCAAGATAGATATATTTGTACATTTTTCAATAGAAAATGTCACGGACGTCCCTCCTTAATTACAGGCTCGCTATCCCTCGCCAGGAAAAAAATCGGTACCTAATTGACACGAAAAGTCTTAATATAGACACAAAAATGGGGTGAAAGGTCAATCGCCAAGGTCCGACCATATTCAAATCTGAACACTAATGGGGTTAAACATGAGGGAGGGAAAGGGGGTGCAAGAAAGCCAACCATCCCCCCTTAAACTATTCTTTCACTCCACAGTGTCTGATGCCGAGCGTATAATGTGGGAATGAGTGTTTTTTTTCTCACTTTCTATGTCTAAGAAGGAGACAAAAGGCAAGCCTGCCGGTATCAAGTGCCCCTTCAAATTGAAAGAGTGACAGAGGGATATTCAAGATACGTTAAAGTAAAAATATCTGGGCACATGGATATTGAAAAAGTTTAAGTCATAGGATTAGGGAAAACAATAGTTTGAGGGAGAGAGTTCCCGAGTGTACTTGTTGAGTGGAAGAAAGACTGGGGAAATCGGTTCAACCTTGGGTTATAGAGTTGGAGAGAATAGGGGTGGGAATGTGTTGAAAGGCGGATGCCACCTACTCTCCGTACAGGAGGCCGTATGCAATTAGAAAGCTCTGAAGAACAGGCGTTATTGTAATAATGGTAGAAGAGAGAGAGCAAGAGATGTGCAACATTGCGACGTGTAGAGAGAGATTGGGGAGAATTAGTAAGAGGAAGTAAGTTGATGAGACGAACTTGTAAGGGTAAGGAACCCAGGGAGACAGTAAAGCACACTTAACATCTGGGAGGTCTTTCCAGGAAAGGTCAAATGAGAAAGAGACACCAAGAATACTAAGAGTAGGGGAAGGGTTGATTGAGTTTTGCTGAACAGGAAGGGGTAGACTTGTGGATGATTGTGACTGGTAGATAGATACAGACATTGAGTTTTGGAGATATTGAAAGCAACAAGGTTATCTTTTCCCCAATTGGAAATATAGTTGATAGATTATATATAGAGGATAGGCGTGCTATGGCCTCATCACGTGAGTTTTGAAGTGACTGCATGGATGGTCGCTGTGAAAAGCTAGTTGAATAGTGTAGGGTAGAATTATCGGCATATGAATGAATAGGACTAGAAGTACAATAATTGTGAAGTCCGTTCACAATCACAGCTATGGCACAGTCAGCAAGGATATTGGATATAAAGACACGCATGGAGGGATAGAGACCAAAGGATGGTAGCTTAGAAACAAGGGATTTGTGCCAGGCTCTCTTGAAGGTTTTTGATAGGTCTAGTGACTAGAGCAAAATAAGTATGCTAAAGTACACTGATTAACATTCCCACATCTAAAGGTAACGTCATTACTTAAGCTAGTTCGCTTATTTATGAAAAAGTTTCCTCTGCCGGTAAGTTTAATACCTTCTGTATCGCCGACGTCTATTTAATATTACTCTAGCTACATTAAAACGATTTTTGTTTTGCAGTAAAGCAGGATTTGTCGTAGTAAAGAGGGCTGAGTGAGATAGTTCGAAGCCTGTTAAATGTTGTAGGCCCATTTTAATCTAATAAAATCGTCTAATAGTTGTCATAATATAGTTAAGAGTACGGCACCGGTACTGAATGGTTTATGAAAATAGACGTACCATGGTTTACTCCTATTTCTATAACTCACTGTCGCCCTTTCTCACCATACCCCATTCTCTTTTCCATTTCTACCATTCTCCACCATCACCAGCCATACATAATTGGTAACCTTTCCTTTGCAGCCACCACCACCACTACTACCATTCTCCACCATCACCAGCCATACATAATTGGTAACCTTTCCTTTGCAGCCACCACCACCACTACCATTCTCCACCATCACCAGCCATACATAATTGGTAACCTTTCCTTTGCAGCCACCACCACCACTACTACCATTCTCCACCATCACCAGCCATACATAATTGGTAACCTTTCCTTTGCAGCCACCACCACCACTACTACCATTCTCCACCATCACCAGCCATACATAATTGGTAACCTTTCCTTTGCAGCCACCACCACCACTACTACCATTCTCCACCATCACCAGCCATACATAATTGGTAACCTTTCCTTTGCAGCCACCACCACCACTACTACCATTCTCCACCATCACCAGCCATACATAATTGGTAACCTTTCCTTTGCAGCCACCACCACCACTACTACCATTCTCCACCATCACCAGCCATACATAATTGGTAACCTTTCCTTTGCAGCCACCACCACCACTACTACCATTCTCCACCATCACCACATTGGTAACCTTTCCTTTGCAGCCACCACCACCACTACTACCATTCTCCACCATCACCAGCCATACATAATTGGTAACCTTTCCTTTGCAGCCACCACCACCACTACTACCATTCTCCACCATCACCAGCCATACATAATTGGTAACCTTTCCTTTGCAGCCACCACCACCACTACTACCATTCCCACCATCACCAGCCATACATAACCTTTCCTTGCAGCCACCACCACACTACCATTCTCCACCATCACCATCACAATTGGTAACCTTTCCTTTGCAGCCACCACCACCACTACTACCATTCTCCACCATCACCAGCCATACATAATTGGTAACCTTTCCTTTGCAGCCACCACCACCACTACTACCATTCTCCGGTTACCATAATCGTTACCTTTATTACCTATCATATCTCTCTTTACTAACCACCACAACAACCTCCTCACCATCACCACCACATCACCGCAATCACACCCTCACCACCACAATCACACCCTCCCCATCACCACTACAACCACACCATCACCACTATAACCACACCCTCACCACCACAACCACACCCTCACCATCACAACCCCATCACCACTACAACCACACCATCACCACTATAACCACACCCTCACCACCACAACCACACCCTCACACACAACACCCTCACCACCCCAACCACACCCTCACCACCACAACCACACCCTCACCACCACAACCACACCCTCACCACTACAACGCCACCCTCACCACCACAACCACACCCTCCCCATCACAACCCCATCACCACTACAACCACACCATCACCACTATAACCACACCCTCACCACCACAACCACACCCTCAACCTACAACCCTCACCACCACAACCACACCCTCACCACACAAACCCTCACCACCACAACCACACCCTCACCACTACAACGCCACCCTCACCACCACAACCACACCCTCACCACCACAACAACACCCTCACTACCACAACCACACCCTCACCACCACAATCACACCCTCACTACCACAACCACACCATCACCACCATAATCACACCCTCACTACCTCAACCACACCATCACCTTTACAATCACACCCTCACTACCACAACCACACCCTCACCACCACAATCACACCCTCACTACCACAATCACACCATCACCACCACAACCACACCATCACTACCACAACTACACCATCACCACCACAACCACACCCTCACCACCACAACCACACCCTCACCACCACCACACCCACCACCACCACCACAACCACACCTACCACCACAACCACAGCCTCACAAACACCCACACAACCACACCCTCACCACCACCACCACCACCACCATCACCACCACAACCACACCCTAGCCACCATAACCACACCCTCACTACCACAACCACACCCTCACTACCACAACCACACCCTCACTACCAAAACCACACCCTCGATCAATACCACACCCTCACTACCACAACCACACCATCACCACGACAACCACACCCTCACCACTATAACCACACCCTCACTACCACATCCCCACCCTCACCACCACAACCACACCCTCACTACCACAACCACACCCTCACCACAACAACCACACCCTCACTACCACAACCACACCCTCACCACAACAACCACACCCTCACTACCACAACCACACCCTCACCACAACAACCACAACCTCACTACCATAACCACACCCTCACCACAACAACCACAACCTCACTACCACAACCACACCTTCACTGCCACAACCACCACAACTACACTCTCACCACCACAACCACACCCTCACCACCACAACCACACCATCACCACCACAACCACACCCTCACCACCACCACCACAACAACCACACCCTCACCACCACCACCACATCCTCACCACCACCACTACACCCTCATCACCACAACCATACACTCACCACCACAACCACACCCTCACTTCCACACCATCACTACCACAACTACACCTTCACCACCACAACCACACCCTCACCACCACAACCACACCCTCACTACCACAACAGCACCACCACAACCACACCCTCACCACCACCACTACACCATCACCACCACAACCACACCATCACAACCACACCTTCACTACGACCACCACCACCACACCCTCACCACCACTACCAAACCCTCACTACCACAACCACACCGTCACCACCACAACCACACCATCACCACCACAACCACACCATGACATCCACAACCACACCCTCACCACCACACCATCACCACCTTAACCACACCATCACCACCACCCCCTCACTACCACAACCACACCCTCACCACCACAACCACACCCTCACTATCAAAGCCACACCCTCTCCACCACAACCACACCATCACTACCACAACAACAGTCTCACCACCACAACCACACCCTCACTATCAAAGCCACACCCTCTCCACCACAACCACACCATCACTACCACAACGCCACCCTCACATAACACCCTCACTACCACAACACCTCACCACCACAACCACCATCACCACCACAACCACACCCTCCCACACAACCACACCACCACAACCTCACCACCTCAACCACACCCTCACTACCACAACCACACCCTCACCACCACAACCACATCCTCACCACCAAAACCACACCCTCACCACCACAACCACAAACACATCATCACCACCACAACCACACCCTCACCACAACCACACCCTCACTACCACAACCAGACCATCACCACCACAACTACACCCTCACTACCACAACCACACCCTCATACCACAACCACAGCCTCACCACCACAATCACACCCTCACCACCACAACCACACAGAAGATAGAGACTTTTTACGGAAGATAGAGACTTTTTAGCAGAGTATTCACTTCCTGGTTATGTAATGTTTGAGAAAAGCCGAATAAATCGAAATGGAGGTGGCGTTTTACTTTATATCAAAGAAAGTCTTAACCCTACCCTCTTGTCAAACCCTCAAATTGTGAACGTCGACACATCTTTTGTGCTAATAAAGAATAATACAGGTACAACAATAATACTTGTGTTAATATACAGACCTCCAGCTCAATCAGTGCAAACTGACCGAGAAATTTACGAACAAATTGCAGATGTAAGTAACTCACAAGATACTGTAATTTTTGGCGACTTTAATTTACCTGTGACCAAGTGGGGCGATACTCTTACTTCACACTCCGGACATGACTTGTATACGAACTTGCAAGAGAGTTCGCTTTATCAATTTGTTCGAACGCCGACCCATGGTAATAACGTTCTTGACATTGTACTTGCAACAAAAGAAGAATTGATAGAGAATTTGAATGTTGGTGATGAATTCAGTATCAGCGACCATCGTACGATAACTTTCACTTTAAAGTTTTCTAATAACGAACCAAATAGTAGCATCGAAAAAGTCCCTAATTTCAAGAAAGCAAACTTCCATAAACTTAGAGCTATGTTTAAAGAAACTGACTGGAGCTTTTTAATTAACAATAACGACATAAATACATCTTGGAAGTTATTCGAAACCACTTACCTAAAAGCAGTGCAAGACTGCATACCATCGAAAATATGGCGCCCAGGCCATAATAATAAGCCCAAATGGTGGAATAAAGATATTTCAAACTGCCTGCTTGCTAAAAAATTTGCTAATGATAGATTAAAATCCTCACAAAATGACGAAGAACGGGTGAAATTTGTAGAGCTACGACGCAAAGCCAAAAAGTTAATTAAGCAAAGTATAAAGACCTTAGAGTTACATATTGCGAATCAAAGTAAAACAAACCGAAAGAATTCTATAGTTATATCAGAAAGAAAAAGTAGTTACTTCAACTGTTGGACCTTAGTCGATGAAAATGGAGAATACACCAAAGACGAAGTACAAATGAGTAATGCCCTCAATACCTTCTTTGCATCAGTTTTTACAACAGAAGACCTCAGTGATATCCCTACACCATCGCCGATTCAGATTGATAATTCAGATGTTCTAAGCAATATCACCGTTACAGAGAGAGAAGTATTGAATTGTTTAGATAAACTCAAGGTAAATAAAACGCCTGGACCTGATACAATCTCGCCTAGAGTTCTAAAGGAAGCTAAGGATGAGCTCTCCAAACCACTGACATTACTATTCAATAAATCCTTGCAGTCTGGAACTATGCCTGATCAGTGGAAGCTAGCCAACGTAACACCGATATTCAAAAAAGGCAGCAAATCCCTACCCAGTAACTATCGTCCAATTAGCTTAACCTCAGTTGTATGTAAAATACTAGAAACGGTCATACGAGACAGACTCATAAATCACTTAGAGGAAAATAACATACTTAAAGATACTCAACACGGCTTTCGTAAAAAACGTTCCTGTTTAACAAACCTCTTAGATTTCTTCCACGATATCCTCAACCTCTACGATGAGAGTAAAGCTGTAGATATTATATATACCTTGATTTTCAAAAGGCCTTTGACAAAGTTCCCCACAAATGTTTACTGCTAAAACTAAAAGCGCATGGAATACAAGACGGTGTGTTGAAATGGATAGAAAATTGGCTCAGCAACAGAAAGCAAAGAGTAGTCATAAACGGTAAGGCATCTAAATGGACCAATGTAAGTAGCGGGGTACCCCAGGGATCGGTACTAGGACCAATTCTCTTTCTACGTTACATCAACGACATAGATGAGGGTCTCACCTGTATAATCTCAAAATTTGCTGACGATACAAAAATTGCAAATAGCGTACTCTCAAAAGAACAAGTTGACGATATGCAACACAATCTAGATAAATTGTCATATTGGGCCCAAATTTGGCAAATGAGTTTCAGTGCGGATAAATGTAAAGTACTACATATCGGATACCTAAATGAGAAAGCAAACTATTCGATGAATGGCACTCAGCTTAAGAATGTAAACAGAGAAACCGATCTGGGAGTAACAATATCGAGTAACCTAAAACCGAGTCAACAATGTTCAGAAGTTGTTAAGAAGGCAAACAAAATAATTGGCTTTATAGGCAGGTCATTTGAGCATAAATCCAAAGAAGTTATCCTAACCCTTTACATTCCTTAGTCCGCCCTCTTCTGGAATACTGCGTTCAATGCTGGTGCCCTTATTACCAAAAAGATATAAACAAGCTAGAACGAGTTCAACGTAGAGTTACCAAAATGATACCTAGCCTAAAGAACAAACCATACGAAGAGCATCTTAGAGAATTAAATCTATTTCCTTTAACCCAGCGCAGATTAAGAGGTGACTTAATTCAAGTGTTCAAAATCATCAAAGGCATCGGCAATATGAACTGTAGTAAGTACTTCACTATCGACCAATCTAATTACACGCGGGGAAACGGTTGCAAAATTATTGGTAAATCTTTTAACTCGCACGAATCTAAGAATTTCTTCTTCAATCGAGTTGTCAACTTGTGGAATGGGCTTCCCCGAGACGTTATAGACTGCAGCACCGTTGATTCATTTAAACTCCGCCTAGACAAATATCTCGCATCAAACCCGCGACTGACTGCGTTTGTAAATGAATAACTTTATTTTATCCCCCCCTCAGTTACTAACCCCTGTCCCCTACTAACTTCCTAATCCTGCCACGGACATTAGTGGCAGGGCAGTAGTTCCCTTTCCAATGTTCCCTTACCCACTCTAAACCACTGTTTGGACACTTGATCCTCAGTGTTTTGGAGGACAAGCAACCTAGAAAGGTCACTAGACCTGTTGTTGCTTGATTTCCTTTGTACTCTGTACACCCTCACCACCACAACCACACCCTCACTACAACAACCACACCCTCACTACCACAACCAGATCCTCACCACCACAACCACACCCTCACTACAACAACCACACCCTCACCACCACAACCACACTCTCACTACAACATCCACACCCTCACCACCAAAACCACACCACCACAACCACAACCACACCCTCACTACCACAACCAAACCATCACCAGCACAACCACACCCTCACCACCACAAACACACCATCACCACCACAAACACACCATCACCACCACAACCACACCCCTCACTCCCACAACCACACCCTCACTACCATAACCAGACCCTCACCACCACAACCACACCCTCACCACCACAACGACACCCTCACCACCACAAACACATTATCACCACCACAACCACACCCTCACCACCACAACCACACCCTCACTACCACAACCACACCCTCACCACCACAACAACACCCTCACTACCACAACCGCATCATCACCACCACAACCACACCCTCACCATCACAACCCCACCATCACCACCGCAACCAGACCATCACCACCACTACCACACCCTCACCCTCACCACCACTCATCACTATCACTCACTATCGACCAATCTAATTACACGCGGGGAAACGGTTGCAAAATTATTGGTATATCTTTTAACTCACACGAATCTAAGAATTTCTTCTTCAATCGAGTTGTCAACTTGTGGAAAGGGCTTCCCCGAGACGTTATAGACTGCAGCACCGTTGATTCATTTAAATTCCGCCTAGACAAATATCTCGCATCAAACCCGCGACTGACTGCGTTTGTAAATGAATAACTTTATTTTATCCTCCCCTCAGTTACTAACCCATATGTTCCCTACTAACTTCCTAGTCCTGCCACGTTAGTGGCAGGGCAGTAGTTCCCTTTCCAATGTTCCCTTACCCACTCTAAACCACTGTTTGGACACTTGATCCTCAGTGTTTTGGAGGACAAGCAGCCTAGAAGGGTCACTAGATCTGTTGTTGCTTGATTTCCTTTGTACTCCTTTGTACTCCTTTGTACCACAAACAGAACATCACCACCACAACCACACCCTCACCACCACAACCACACCCTCACCACCACAACCCCATCCTCACCACCAAAACTTCACCCTCACCACCACAACCACACCCTCATCACCACACCCTCAGTACCACACCCACACCCTCACTACCACAACCAGACCATCACCACCACAAACACATCCTCACCACCACAAACACATCCTCACCACCACAACCACACCCTCACCACCACAACCACACCCTCACAAACACATCCTCACCACCACAATTTCACCCTCACCACCACAACCACACCCTCACCACCACAACCACACCCTCATCACCACAAACACACCCACACCACCAAAACCTCACCACCACAACCAAACCGTCACCACCATAACCACACCCTCACCATCACAACCACACCATCACTACAACAACCACACCATCACTACCACACCATCACTACCACAACCACACCACCACTACCACAGCCACACCCTCACCACCACACCCACACACCCCACCACACCCACAACCTACCACACACCTCACCACCACAACCACACCCTCACCACCTCAACCACACCCTCACTACCACAACCACACCCTCACCACCACAACCACACCCTCACTACCACAACCCCATCCTCACCACCAAAACTTCACCCTCACCACCACAACCTCATCACCACACCCTCAGTACCACACCCACACCCTCACTACCACAACCAGACCATCACTACCACAAACACATCCTCACCACCACAAACACATCCTCACCACCACAACCACATCCTCAACACCAAAACATCACCCTCACCACCACAACCACACCTTCACCACCACAACCACACCCTCATCACCACTACCACACCCTCGCCACTGAACCACACCCTCACCACCACAACCACACCCTCACTACCACAAAGACACCCTCACCACCACAACCATACCCTCACCACCACAACCACACCCTCACTACCCCAACCAGACCCTCACCACCATAACCACCTACCCACACACCACACACCCTCACCACCATAACCAAACCATCACTACCACAACCACACCCTCACTACCACAGCCACACCCTCACCACCACAACAACACCCTCACCATCTCAACGACACGCTCACCACCACAACCACACCCTCACCACCACAACCACACCCACCACCACAACCACAGCCTCCACCACAACCACACCCACCACCACAACCACAGCCCACCACCACAACCACACCCACCACCACAACCACAGCCTCCACCACAACCACCACCACACCTACCCAGTCACCACACCCTCACCACCACAACCACACCCTCACTACCACAAAGACACCCTCACCACCACAACCATACCCTCACCACCACCACCACACTACCACAACCATACCACACCTCCCAACCAACCACACCCTCACTACCACAACCAGACCCTCACCACCACAACCAAACCATCACCACCATAACCAAACCATCACTACCACAACCACACCCTCACCACCACAACCACACCCTCACTACCACAACCACACCCTCACCACCACAAACACACCCTCACCACCACAACCACACCCTCACCACCACAACCAAACCATCACCACCACAACCACACCCTAACCACCACAAACACACCCTCACCTCCACAACCACACCCTCACCACGTCAACCACACCCTCACCACCACAACCACACCCTCACTACCACAACCACACCCTCACTACCACAACCACACCCTCACCACCATAACCAAACCATCACTACCACAACCACACCCTCACTACCACAACCACACCCTCACCACCACAACCACACCCTCACCACCACAACCAAACCATCACCACCACAACCACACCCTAATCACCACAAACACACCCGCACCTCCACAACCACACCCACCACCACCCACCTCCCCACCACCCCACAACCACACCCCTCACTACCACTACCACACCCTCACCACTACCACACCCTCACCACTACCACACCCTCACCACTACCACACCCTCACCACTACCACACCCTCACCACCACAACCACACCCTCACTACCACAACCACACCCTCACCACCATAACCAAACCATCACTACCACAACCACACCCTCACTACCACAGCCACACCCTCACCACCACAACAACACCCTCACCACACCTCACCACACCCACACAACCACACCCTCACAAACACCCACACAACCACACCCTCACCAACCCCACAACACCACACCCTCACCACCCACACACCCTCACACCACAACCACACCATCACTACCACAACCACACCCTCACTACCACAGCCACACCCTCACCACCACAACAACACCCTCACCACCTCAACCACACCCTCACCACCACAACCACACCCTCACCACCACAACTTCACACCTCCACCACAACCCAACCTACCACCACAACCACCACATCACCACCACAACCACCCAACCACACACACCCACACCACCACAACACCACCATCACCACCACCACCACACTCTCACCACCGTAACCACACCCTCACTACCAACAACCCCACCCCACCACCACAACCACCCTCCACCACACCACCCACAATCTCACCACCACAAACACACCTCACACCCAATCACCCTCACCACCGCAACCACCCCCTCACCACCACAAACACACTCTCACATCACAACCACACTCCCTCACCACTCAACACAACCCTCACCACCACAAACACACCCTCACCACCACTACCACACCCTCACCACACCACAACCACACCTCACTAACCACAACCACACCCTCTCCACCACCACCAACCACCCCTCACTACCACCAACCACACCCTCACACCACCATAACCACACCTCACCACCAAAAACACCCTCACTACACACCACACCCTCACCCCACAACACACCCACCACCCACAACCACACTCACCACCCACAACCTACCCTCACCACCAAACCACACCCTCACCACAACCCCACTACCACAACCACACCCTCACACAACCACACACCCCAAAACCTCACCACACCACACCCTCACCACCACAACACCCTCACCACCAAACCACAACCCTCACCACCACAAACCACCCTCACCACTACCACACCCTCACCACCACTACCACACCCTCACCACTACCACACCCTCACCACCACACACCCCCTCACCACCACACCCACCCTCACCAGCATAACACCCACCCTCACCACCACACCCACCCTCACCACCACAACCACACCCTCACCACCACAACCACACCATCACCACCACAACCACACCCTCACTACCACAAACACACCCACACCACCACAACCACACCCTCACCACCACAACCACACCCTCACCACCATAACCACACCCTCACTACCACAACCACACCCTCACCACCACAACCACACCCTCACTACCACAACCACACCCTCACCACGACAAACACATCCTCAACACCAAAACTTCACTCTCACCACCACAACCACACCACCACAACCACACCCTCACCACCACAACCACACCCTCACCACCATAACCACACCCTCATCACCACCACACACCTCACTACCCACACACCACACTACACAACCACGCCACACTACACAACACACACCACCACCCCACACCAACACCCAACCCACCATCACAACACAACCACACCCTCACCACCACAACAACCACCCTCACCACAACAACCACACCCTCACCACACAACCACAACCATCACCACCACACACACCCTCACCACCAACCACACACCCTCCAACCACACCACACCTTCACCCCCACACCACACCTCACTACCACAACCACACCCTCACCATCACAAACACACCTCAACACCAAAACACCCTCACCACCACAAACCCCACCACACCCTCACCACTACAACCACACCATCACACACCAACCCTCACCACTCACACCCCTCACCACCCACAACCACACCCTCACTACCACAACCACACTCACCACCACAACCACACCTTATCACCACAACCACCCTCCTCACCACCACAACCACCCATCACCACCACCAAACCATCACTACCAGAACCACACCCTCACCACCTTAACCAAACCATCACTACCACAACCACACCCTCACACCACCACACCCTCACACCACCACACCCTCACACCTCACCACAACCCTCACCACCACAACTTCACCCTCACCACCACAACCACACTCTCACCACCACAACCACACCATCACCACCACAACCACACCCTCACTACCACAAACACACCCACACCACCACAACCACCCACCACAACCACACCTTTACCACTCAACCACCCTCACCACCACAACCACACCCTCACCACCTCAATCACACCCTGACTACCACAACCACACCCTCACCACCACAACCACACACTCATTACAACATCCACACCCTCACTACCACAACCAAACCCTCACTACAACAGCCACACCCTCACCACCACAACAACACCCTCACCACCTCAACCACACCCTCACCACCACAACCACACCCTCACCACCACAACCATACCCTCACCACCACAACCACACCCTCACCACCTCAACCACACCCTCACTACCACAACCACACCCTCACCACCACAACCACCACAAACACACCCTCACCACCACAACCACACCCTCACCACCTCAACCACACCCTCACCACCACAACCACACCCTCACCACCTCAACCACACCCTCACTACCACAACCACACCCTCACCACCACAACCACAGTCTCACTACACACCAACCACCAAACCACACACACCACACCACCATAACCACACCCTCACTACCACAACCACACCCTCACTACCACATCCAAACCATCACCACCACAACCACAACCACACCCTCACCACCACACCACAACCTCACCACCACAACTCCACCCCTCACACCACACCCACACCCCTCACACTACCATAACCAGACCCTCACCACCACAACCACACCCTCACCACCACAACGACACCCTCACCACCACAAACACATTATCACCACCACAACCACACCCTCACTACCACAACCACACCCTCACCACCACAACAACACCCTCACTACCACAACCCACACACCCCACACCACACCCTCACCATCACAACCCCACCATCACCACCGCAACCAGACCATCACCACCACTACCACACCCTCACCACCACAAACACCACCTCACCACCACAAACACACCCTCACCACCACAACCACACCCTCACCACCACCACAACCCACCTCCCACCAAAACACCCTCACCACCACAACACACCCTCACCACCCCACACACCCTCACCACACCCAACACCCTCACCACCCAACCACACCCTCACTACCACACACACCCTCACCACCACAACCACCACACCACCACAACCACCCCACCCACACACATCCTCACCACCACAACCCACCCTCACCACCACACCACACCTCACCACCACAACCCCACCACCACCACACCCACACCCTCACACCACAAACAACACCCACCCACCACAACCACACCCTCACCACCACAACCACACCACTCACCACCATAACCACACCCTCACTACCACAACCACACCCTCACCACCACAACCACACCCCACACCACACCACACCCTCACCCACAAACACACCTCAACACCACTTCACACTCACCACCAACACCAACACTACCACACCACACCCTCACCACCACACCCTCACCACCAACCACACCCCACACACAACACACCACAACCACAACACACATCACTACACAACCACACCATCACTACACAACACACCATCACTACCACAACCACACACCATCACCACACACCTCACAACCACAGCCACACTCACCACCACAACCACACCCTCACCACCACAACCACACCCCCACTACCACAACCACACAACCCCCACACCACACTCATACCACAACCACACACCACCATCACAACCCTACTCACACAACAACCTCACCTCACCACCACAACCACACCCTCACCACACAACCACACACCACCACAACCACACCCTCCCACCAACCACACCCTCACCACCACACCCACAACTACCACAAACCACCCTCACCACCACACCAACCATCCTACCACAACCACCCCCTCACACACCACCACCCTCACCACCACAACCACCACCACTACACCACACCCTCACCACCAACCACCTCACTACCACAACCACACCCCACACACACCACACCTCACCACCACAACCACACCCTCCCACCCACACAACCACACCACCTCAACCACAACCACACCACCTCAACCACAACCACACCACCTCAACCACAACCACACCACCTCAACCACACCACCTCAACCACAACCACACCACCTCAACCACAACCACACCACCACTACCACAACCTCACCTACCACAACCACAACCTCACCACTCAACCACCCACCCTCACTACCACAACCACACCCCACACCCACCACACAACCACTACAACACCCACACCCTCACTACCACAACCACACCCTCACCACCACAACCACACACTCACTACAACATCCACACACTCACTACAACATCCACACCCTCACTACCACAACCACACACCCTCACACACACCCACACCCTCACCCAACAACACCTCACCACCTCACACACCCTCACCACCTCACCACACACCCCACACCACAACCACACCACCACCACCACCATACCCTCACCACCAAAACCACACCCACCCCCTCACCACACCCTCACACACCACAACACTCACCACCACAACCACCACAACACACACCACCACCACACCACACAACCACACCCTCACCACCTACCACACCCTCACCACCACAACACACCCTCACCACACAACCACACCCCACCACACACCCCCTCACCACCACAACCACACTACTCACCCACACCTCACCACACCACAATCACACATAACCACACCCTCACTACCACAACCACACCCTCACTACCACAACCAAACCATCACCACCACAACCACAACCACACCCTCACCACCACAAACACACCATCACCACCACAATCACACCCCTCACTCCCACAACCACACCCTCACTACCAACCAACCCTCACCACACAACCACACCTCACCACCACAACACACCCTCACCACCACATATCACCACCACAACCACACCCTCACCAACACCACACCCTCACCACCACACAACCACCCCACACCACAACCCACCACCACACAACCACAACCTCACCCACAACCCCCCACACCACCCAAACCAACCTCACCACCATACCACACCCCACCCACCATCACACACCATACCTCACCACCACACACACCCTCACCACCACCACCACACCCTCACCACCACCACACCCTCACCACCAATATCACCACCTCACCACCACAACCAGCACCCTACCTACCACACCCTCAACCACACCCACACCCTCCACCACACAACCACACCACCACAAACACACTCACCCCACAACCTCACCACCACAACCACACACTCACCACCACAACCACACCCTCACCCCCACAAACACATCCTCACCACCACAACTTCACCCTCACCACCACAACCACACCCTCACCACCACAACCACACCCTCATCACCACAAACACACCCACACCACCAAAACCTCACCACCACAACCAAACCCTCACCACCATAACCACACCCTCACCATCACAACCACACCATCACTACAACAACCACACCATCACTACCACACCATCACTACCACAACCACACCACCACTACCACAGCCACACCCTCACCACCACAACCACACCCTCACCACCACAACCACACCCTCAACACCACAACCACACCATCACCACCACAACCACACCCTCACCACCTCAACCACACCCTCACTACCACAACCACACCCTCACCACCACAACCACACCCTCACTACCACAACCACACCCTCACCCTCACCACGACAAACACATCCTCACCCAAACTTCACCCCACACCCCACCACCACACCCTCACCACCACAACCCCACCCTCATCACCACAACCACACCCTCATCACCACACCCACCTCGCCACAACACACCCTCACCAGACCACAACCCTCACTACCACAAACACCCTCACCACCACAACCTACCCAACTACCACAACCACCCCCTCACTACCACAACCAGACCCTCACCACCACAACCAAACCATCACTACCAGAACCACACCCTCACCACCTTAACCAAACCATCACTACCACAACCTCACACTCACTACCACAGCCACACCTCACCACCACAACACCCCTCACCACCTCAACCACACTCACCACCACAACCACAACCACACCCTCACCACCACAACCAACCTCACCACCACACACACACCCTCACCACTCAACCACACCCTCACTACCACAACCACACTACAACCTCACTACCACAACACACCCTAACCACCACAACACACCCTCACCACCACAACCACACCCTCACCACTCAACCACACCCTCACCACCACAACCACACCACACACCACAACCACACCTCACCACCCACAAACCCACCCTCACCACCCCCACCACACCCCCACCACCACAACCAACCTCACTACCACACCACACCTCACTACACCACAACCAGACCTCACACCCACCCACCACACCACCCATACAAACCATCACTACCACAACCACACCCTCACCACCACAACACACCTCGCTACCACACCACACCCTCACAACCACACACACCCTCACTACCACAGCCACACCCTCACCACCACACCAAACACACTACCCACAACCACACCCTAACACCAAAACACACCCTCACCTCCACCCTCACCACCACCACACTCACCACCACAACCACACCCTCACTACCACAACCACACCCTCACTACCACAACCACACCCTCACCACCATAACCAAACCATCACTACCACAACCACACCCTCACTACCACACACCTCACCACCACAACACCCCTCACCACCACATCCACACCCTCATCACCACAACCACCCAGTCACCACCACAACCACACCACACTACCACACACCACAACCACACCCTCACCACCACAACCACACCCTCACCACCAAAACCACACCCTCACCACCACAACCACACCATCACAATCACACCATCACTACCACAACCACACCATCACAATCACACCATCACCACCACTACCACTCCCTCACCCTCACCACCACAAACACAACCTCACCACCACAAACACACCCTCACCACCACAACCACACCCTCACCACCACAACCCCATCCTCACCACCAAAACTTCACCCTCACCACCACAACCACACCCTCACCACCACACCCTCAGTACCACACCCACACCCTCACTACCACAACCAGACCATCACCACCACAAACACATCCTCATCACCACAAACACATCCTCACCACCACAACCACACACTCACCACCACAACCACACCCTCACCCCCACAAACACATCCTCACCACCACAACTTCACCCTCACCACCACAACCACACCCTCACCACCACAACCACACCATCACCACCACAAACACACCCACACCACCAAAACCTCACCACCACAACCAAACCGTCACCACCATAACCACACCCTCACCATCACAACCACACCATCACTACACCCCAACCATCACCAACCACACCATCACTACCACAACCACACCACCACTACCACAGCCACACCCTCACCACCACAACCACACCCTCACCACCACAACCACACCCTCACACCACAACCACACACCACCACACACCACAACACCATCACCACCACAACCACACCCTCACCACCTCAACCACAACCACACCCTCACCACCACAACCACACCCTCACTACCACAACCACACCCTCACCACGACAAACACATCCTCAACACCAAAACTTCACCCTCACCACCACAACCACACCCTCACCACCACAACCACACCCTCATCACCACTACCACACCCTCGCCACTGAACCACACCCTCACCACCACAACCACACCCTCACACCACACACACCCTCACCACCACAACCACCTCACCACCTCACCAACCCTCACCACCACAACCACACAACCACCTCCCCACCTCACCCACACCCTCACTACCACAACCACACCCTCACCACCACAACCACACCATCACCACCACAAACACACCCTCACCACCACAAATACACCCTCACCACCACAACCACACCCTCACCACCACAAACACACCATCACCACCACAACCACACCCTCACTACCAGAACCACACCCTCACTACCATAACCACACCCTCACCACCACAACCACACCCTCACTACCACAACCACACCCACACCACCACAACCACACCCTCACCACCATAACTACACCCTCACCACCACAACCACACACCATCACTACCACAACCACGCCATCACTACCACAACTACACCATCACTACCACAACCACACCCTCACCACCACGACCACACCATCACTACCACAACCACGCCATCACTACCACAACCACACCCTCACCACAACCACACCATCACTACAACAGCCACACCCTCACCACCACAACCAAACCATCACTACCACAACCACACCCTCACCACCACAACCACACCCTCACCACCACAACCACACCATCACCACCACAACCACACCCTCACCACTCAACCACACCCTCAGTACCACAACCACACCCTCACCACCACAACCACACCCTCACTACCACAACCACACCCTCACCACCACAAACACATCCTCAACACAAACCACACCCTCACCACCCACCACAACCACACCTCACCACCACACCCATACCACACACCCTCACCACCACACCCTCACCACCACACCCTCACCACCACAACCACACCCTCACTACCACAAACACACCCTCACCACCACAACCAAACCATCACTACCACAACCACACCCTCACCACCACAACCACACCCTCACCACCACAACCAAACCATCATCACCATAACCACACCCTCACTACCACAGCCAAACCCTCACCACCACAACCACACCCTCACCACCACAACCACACCCTCACCACCACAACCACACCCTCACCACCACAACCATACCCTCACCACCACTACCACACCCTCACTACCACAACCACACCCTCACCACCACAACCACACCATCACCACCACAAACACACCCTCACCACCACAAATACACCCTCACCACCACAACCACACCCTCACCACCACAAACACACCATCACCACCAAAACCACACCCTCACTACCACAACCACACCCTCACTACCACAACCACACCCTCACCACCACAACCACACCCTCACCACCACAACCACACCCTCACCACCACGAACACATCCGCAACACCAAAACTTCACACTCACCACCACAATCACACCCACACCACCACAACCACACCCTCACCACCACAACCACACCCTCACCACCAAAACCACACCCTCACCACCACAACCACACCATCACTACCACAATCACACCATCACTACCACAACCACACCATCACTACCACAACCACGCCATCACTACCACAACCACACCATCACTACCACAGCCACACCCTCACCACCACAACCACATCCTCACTACCACAACCACACCCTCACCACCACAAACACATCCTCAACACCAAAACTTCACCCTCACCACCACAACCATACCCTCACCACCACAACCACACCCTCATCACCACAACCACACCCTCGCCACTCAACCACACCCTCACCACCACAACCACACCCTCACTACCACAAACACACCCTCACCACCACAACCACACCCTCACTACCTCAAACACACCCTCACCACCACAACCAAACCATCACTACCACAACCACACCCTCACCACCATAACCAAACCATCACCACCACAACCACACCCTCACTACCACAGCCACACCCTCACCACCACAACCACACCCTCACCACCACAACCACACCCTCACCACCACAACCACACACCTCACCACCTCAACCATACCCTCACCACCTCAACCACACCCACACCCTCACTACCACAACCACACCCTCACCACCACAACCACACCATCACTACCACAAATACACCCTCACCACCACAAATACACCCTCACCACCACAACCACACCATCACTACCACAAATACACCCTCACCACCACAAATACACCCTCACCACCACAACCACACCATCACCACCACAAACACACCCTCACCACCACAAATACACCCTCACCACCACAACCACACCCTCACCACCACAAACATACCATCACCACCACAACCACACCCTCACTACCACAACCACACCCTCATTACCATAACCACACCCTCACCACCACAACCACACCCTCACCACCACAACCACACCCTCACCACCTCAACCACACCCTCACCACCACAAACACATCCTCAACACCACAACCACACCCTCACCACCACAACCACACCCTCACCACCACAACCACACCCTCACCACCACAACCATACCCTCACCACCACTACCACACCCTCACTACCACAACCACACCCTCACCACCACAACCACACCATCACCACCACAAACACACCCTCACCACCACAAATACACCCTCACCACCACAACCACACCATCACTACCACAAATACACCCTCACCACCACAACACCTGACCGCCACAACACCTGACCGCCACAACACCTGACCGCCACAACACCTGACCACCACAACCACACCCTCACCACCACAAACATACCATCACCACCACAACCACACCCTCACCACCACAATCACACCATCACTACCACAACCACGCCATCACTACCACAAGCACACCATCACTACCACAACCACACCATTACTACCACAACCACACCCTCACAACCACAGCCACACCCTCACCACCACAACCACACCCTCACCCTCACCACGACAAACACATCCTCAACACCAAAACTTCACCCTCACCACCACAACCACACCCTCACCACTACAACCACACATTCATCACCACAACCACACCCTCACCACCACACCCTCACCACCACAACCACACCATCACCACCACAAGCACACCCTCACCACTTCAACCACACCCTCACTACCACAACCACACCCTCACCACCACAACCAAACCATCACTACCACAACCACACCCTCACTACCATAACCAAACCATCACCACCACAACCACACCCTCACTACCACAGCCACACCCTCACCACCACAACCACACCCTCACCACCACAACCACACACCTCACCACCTCAACCATACCCTCACCACACACCACACCCTCACCACCTCACCACACCCTCACTACCACAACCACACCCTCACCACCACAACCACACCATCACCACCACAAACACACCCTCACCACCACAAATACACCCTCACCACCACAACCACACCCTCACTACCACATCACACCATCACCACCCACCCCACCTCACCCACAACCACACACCCTCACTACCATAACCACACACCCTCAACCACCACAACAACACACCCTCACACCACACCAACCCTGACACCACCTCAACCACACCCTCACCACCACAACCACACCCTCACTACCACAACCACCACCCTCACCACCACAAACACCTCAACACCCAAACTTCACCCTCACCACCACAACCACACCCTCACCACCACAACCACACATTCATCACCACCACCACACCCTCGCCACAAACCACACCCTCACCACCAAAACCCCACCCTCACCACCACAACCCCACCCTCACCACCACAAACACACCCTCACCACCACAAACACCCCCACCACCACAACCACACCCTCACCACCACAACCACACCCTCACCACCACAAACACACCCTCACCACCACAAACACACCCTCACCACCACAACCCCGCCTTCACCACCACAACCCCACCCTCACCACCACAACCACACCCTCACTACCACAACCACACCTTCACCACCACAACCACACCCTCACCACCACAAACACACCCTCACCACCCCAAACACACCCTCACCACCACAACCCCACTTTCACCACCACAAACACACCCTCACCACCACAACCCCACTTTCACCACCACAAACACACCCTCACCACCACAACCACACCATCACCACCACAACCACACCCTCACCACCACAAACCACCCTCACCACCACCACCACATCCTCACACCACCACCACACCATCACCACCACCCACACTACCACCACCACCACCATCACCACCACAACCACTCACCACCACACCTACCCCCTCACCACCACAAACACACCATCACCACCAAAACCACACCCTCACTACCACAACCACACCCTCACTACCAGAACCAGACCCTCACCACCACAACCACACCCTCACCACCACAACCACACCCTCACCACCACGAACACATCCGCAACACCAAAACTTCACACTCACCACCACAACACAACACCCACACCACCACAACCACACCCTCACCACCACAACCACACCCTCACCACCAAAACCACACCCTCACCACCACACCACACCACACACACATCACACCACACTACACAACCCCTCACTACCACAACCACATCACTACCACCACCACAACCATCACTACCACAGCCACACCCTCACCACCACAACCACATCCTCACTACCACAACCACACCCTCACCACCACAAACACATCCTCAACACCAAAACCACCCTCACCACCACAACCATAACCCTCACCACCACAACCACACCTCATCACCACACAACCACCCCTCTCACCACCCACACCCTCACCACCACAACCACAACCCTCACTACCACAAACACACCCTCACCACTACAACCACACCCTCACTACCTCAAACACACCCTCACCACCATAACCAAACCATCACCACCACAACCACACCCTCACTACCCACACCACACCCTCACCACCACAACACACCCTCACCACCACAACCACACCCTCACCACCACAACCACACACCTCACCACCTCACCATACCCTCACCACCTCACCACACCCACACCTCACTACCACAACCACCCCTCACCACCACAACCACACCATCACTACCACAAATACACCCTCACCACCACAAATACACCCTCACCACCACAACCACACCATCACTACCACAAATACACCCTCACCACCACAAATACACCCTCACCACCACAACCACACCATCACCACCACAAACACACCCTCACCACAATACACCCTCACCACCACAACCACACCCTCACCACCACAAACATACCATCACCACCACAACCACACCCTCACTACCACAACCACACCCTCATTACCATAACCACACCCTCACCACCACAACCACACCCTCACCACCACAACCACACCCTCACCACCTCAACCACACCCTCACCACCACAAACACATCCTCAACACCACAACCACACCCTCACCACCACAACCACACCCTCACCACCACAACCACACCCTCACCACCACAACCACCCTCACCACCACAAACACACCCTCACCACCACAATTCACCCTCACCACCACAACCACACCCTCACCACCACAAACACACCCTCACCACCACAATTCACCCTCACCACCACAACCACACCCTCACCACCACAAACACACCATCACCACCAAAACCACATCCTCACTACCACAACTACACCCTCACTACCACAACCACACCCTCACCACCACAACCACACCCTCACCACCACAACCACACCCACACCACCACAACCACACCCTCACCACCACAACCACACCCTCACCACCAAAACCACACCCTCACCACCACAACCACACCATCACTACCACAATCACACCACCACAACCACACCATCACTACCACAACCACGCCATCACTACCACAACCACACCATCACTACCACAGCCACACCCTCACCACCACAACCACACCCTCACTACCACAAACACATCCTCAACACCAAAACTTCACCCTCACCACCACAACCACACCCTCACCACCACAACCACACCCTCATCACCACAACCACACCCTCGCCACTCAACCACACCCTCACCACCACAACCACACCCTCACTACCACAAACACACCCTCACCACCACAACCACACCCTCACTACCACAAACACACCCTCACCACCACAACCAAACCATCACTACCACAACCACACCCTCACCACCATAACCAAACCATCACCACCACAACCACACCCTCACTACCACAGCCACACCCTCACCACCACAACCACACCCTCACCACCACAACCACACCCTCACCACCACAACCATACCCTCACCACCACAACCACACCCTCACCACCTCAACCACACCCTCACTACCACAACCACACCCTCACCACCACAACCACACCATCACCACCACAAACACACCCTCACCACCACAAATACACCCTCACCACCACAACCACACCCTCACCACCACAATCACACCATCACCACCACAACCACACCCTGACCACCACAACCACACCCTCACTACCATAACCACACCCTCACCACCACAACCACACCCTCACCACCACAACCACACCCTGACAACCTCAACCACACCCTCACCACCACAACCACACCCTCACTACCACAACCACACCCTCACCACCACAAACACATCCTCAACACCAAAACTTCACCCTCACCACCACAACCACACCCTCACCACCACAACCACACCCTCATCACCACAACCACACCCTCGCCACTCAACCACACCCTCACCACCAAAACCCCACCCTCACCACCACAACCCCACCCTCACCACCACAAACACACCCCCACCACCACAACCACACCCTCACCACCACAACCACACCCTCACCACCACAAACACACCCTCACCACCACAAACACACCCTCACCACCACAACCCCACCTTCACCACCACAACCCCACCCTCACCACCACAACCACACCTTCACTACCACAACCACACCTTCACCACCACAACCACACCCTCACCACCACAAACACACCCTCACCACCCCAAACACACCCTCACCACCACAACCCCACTTTCACCACCACAAACACACCCTCACCACCACAACCCCACTTTCACCACCACAAACACACCCTCACCACCACAACCACACCATCACCACCACAACCACACCCTCACCACCACAAACACACCCTCACCACCACAAACACACCCTCACCACCACAAACACACCCTCACCACCACAAACACACCCTCACCACCACAAACACACCCTCACCACCACAACCACACCCTCACCACCACAAACACCCCCCACCACCACAACCACTCCCTCATCACCACAACCACACCATCACTACCACAACCACACCCTCACTACCACAAACACACCCTCACCACCACAACCTCACCCTCACCAACACAAACACACCCTCACCACCACAACCTCACCACCACAACCACACCCTCACCACCACAACCACACCACCAGAACCACACCATCACCACCACAAACACACCCTCACCACCAGAACCACACCATCACCACCACAAACACACCCTCACCACCACAACCACACCATCAGCATCACAAACACACCCTCACCACCACTAACATTATAATATATACTGTATATATATATATATATATATACAGTATATATACAGTATATATATATATATAATATATATATATATATATATATATATATATATACGGTATATATAATTATATATATATATATATATATTTTTTTTTTTATTTGAGAGGGGGGATGGTCAGGTATATCACTAAAAAATCAAGGGTTCAAAATGGGTATGAAAAGTGTATGCGATATAAATGGGTATATTCATTGTGATTTACCCTTCTATTTTTGTATTGGATGGGCATATTACTACCAATGTTCCTGTATACGGGTAGATTATTATGGGCACTTTATTTACAATTTTTATACCCATTATTTTTGACAGTGTATTCAAGAAAACGTACCCAGCGTGTCGCCAACTTAAGCAGGCGTATCATATAACCCTTACGGTACCGGCGACGTCTTTTTGGTTTTATTTCACCTGCATTTAGACGATTTTACGAAGCTTTGGGAGGATATAAAATAGCTAAAAGGATTAATTGAAAGAGTCTGTAATCTTTTAATGGGTAGACTATCAATAATATTTCAACAATATACAACTCAACCCTTCATCGTCTCTCAACATTCTGGGTGTTTGGCTGTTTCTTTTTCATCTGACGTTTCTTGGAAATATCATATTACCAGTCTTGCTAAAAACAGCTTCCCAAAAGTTAGGTGTGCTCAACCGTCTCCATGGGTTCTTCACCCCCGCACAGCTTCTTGCTCTATATCAGGGCACAGTGTGCCCCTGTATTGAGTATTGTTCGCATGTGTGGGGAGGCTCCACCCATACCGCACTTCTCGAACAGGTAGAATAAAAAAATATTTTGCCTCATAAACTCGCTTCCTCTTACTAGTTCCCTACAATCTCTTTCTACACTCCGCAATGTTGCATCTCTTTCACTCTTCTATCGCTATTACAACAATCAGTGTTCTTCAGAGCTCTCTCAGTGTATACCCCATCCCCTGCGGTGAGTGCGAGGCACCCACCTTTCAACACAGTCTCACTCCTACTCTGTCCAGTTCTCAAACCCAAGAATTGGCAAATGTTCTCAGTCTTTCTTCTACTCAATAAGTGAATTCTGGAACTCTCTCCCTCAATCAATCTTTCCTTCATCCTATGGCTTAGACTGCTTTAAACTTCGTGTGTCCAAGCATTTTGACTCCAACGTCCCTTGAATTAGGCTTTGTCACTCTTTTAACTTTGGGGGAGAGACTCGTTACATGCAACCTGCCTTTTGTCTCCTCCATTCACATAGAAAAGAGAAAACAAGAAGAAGACATTCTTCCTAAGCTAAATAATAACGTCTAATAGTTGCCAGAATGTACTAAAAAGTATGTGAGCGGTACTGACCGGGATAACACCGGGTAACAGCGAGAGTGGAGATAATTATCCCCGGCACTTTACTAAGGGGGTAGTGGCTAGCTTTGGGTACATTTATGTATATATTCATTTAAGGGGGTAGTGGCTAGCTTTGGGTACATTTATGTATATATTCATTTGTTTTATAGTTTTCTCGCTAGACCTCCACCAAGCTTTAATAGAAACATCCTCAAGACCCCCTAAGGGGTCAAGATAAATTTGTAAATTTTTCGGTAAAATGTTCCTCCTAGAATTACAGGCTCTCTTTCGCTCGCCAGGAAAAAAATCGACACCTAAATGGCACGAAAAGTCTTTTATTGACAAAGAAATGGGACAAAAGGTCTTAAAATCGCCAAACTAATGGAACGAACGCCTTAAAATCCCAATTCTAATGGGACTAAACATAAGGGAGAAAAAGGAACTACCTCCCCCATAACAAATATGGGCATGCAAATGGTATATAATGTGTCCATAACAATAGACCCCTTATCAATTAGGTTTGCGGCGAGCTATTGTTTTTGACTGTGCAATTTTCAGATTTAGACTATGTACCGTTAATTGAGCTAGAGGTGGTCTATTGACATTGATAGGAATATTCAGAATTAGTCATTGGCTCGTATTATTATTTTAAAGGGTTGGATGATACACATTAACTGAAAATATCCGTCGTTCAGAATTAACTCTTTCAGTAACTTAGCATCTTATGCATGTCATTCTTGTCAAACGGTCTAGACGATCTTCTGTTACAATTTAAGAACCTCTAGCAATTGTAGAAAAGAAACTCGATGTCAATTAACCTTTGGGCTCCACAGATCCTCAACAAGCTGAATAAGATCGTCTAATATTAGCCAGAAAGGGAAAGCAAGAATGCGTCATGGTACACCGAAAAAGTTGACTTTAAGGGGAGGCGGACCGTTTTTACGGACCCCCTTCTCCCTAATGTTTAGCCCAACTAGTTTTGATATTATAAGACGTTCGGCCCATTAGTTTGGCGATTTTAACACCTTTCGCCCCATTTCTTTGTCAATTTTAAGACCTTTCGTGCCATTAGGTGTTGATTTTTTTCCTGGCGAGCGAAAGCGAGCCTGCAATTTTAAGAGGAACCGGCCTATCTATCTATCTATCTATTGCCTGACGCCGTGATCCCCGAAGGGGTGGCCACGAACGAACCGCCCCCATGCACCTCTGTCCCCAGTCAGTCGACGCCCCTCCCCCCAACCAGCACCGCCTTCGTTCATGTAGTTCCTCACTCCATCCTTCCACCTCATATTCGGTCTACCTCTCCCCCTCTGTCCCTCCACCTCGCTCTCGTACACCCTCTTAGTCCTTCTCTCGCTTTCCATACCTTCCATATGGCCGAACCATCTCAAGTTGTTCCTTTTCACACTTTCCAGCACATCTACCTCCACACCACACCGCCTTCTTCTACTTCCTGCATTAGTCCTGTCTATCCCTCCATGTAACTCCCACGCACGCACTCCTTAAGTAATCATTTCCACCTGCTCTCACTCTGGTCTGAGTCTCTCAACCAACGTCCATGCTTCGCTTTCCGTAAGTCAGTGGTCGGGATTACCACACTGTCATGCAAGGACTTCTTCACTTCCATACTGACCCACCCTATTTCTTGTTACTGCTTTTAGCGTTCCTACAACCCTCTTCCCTGTTGTACCCTCTCCTCGGTCCCCTCCCGCACCTCTTCATCCATAGTCCCATCTTTACTCACACATCACCTGCCCAGATACTTAAAAGAGTTGACGATCTCCATAGCCTGACCGTTCAGCTTCACCTCACACTCTGTAGACTTCACCCCTTTCGAAGACCACATAACCTTGCTCTTCCCCGTATTTACCTTCAAAATTCCGTTTTTTTCGGGGGGGGGGCACACTGTTCCAAACTCATTTACCAGACCCTGCAACTCCCATTCCATTATCATCATCAGAACTGTATCATCCGCAAACAGCAGTATAGGTAGTCTTCCACTCAATTCCCTCCGCTTTTCTGCGATACACCAACATTCACTGCTCTTGTTAGTATTTCTTTCATGACTCCATCCATATATACAGTAAAAAACAACCACGGGGACATCACACACCCCGTTGTTCAAACCAACATTCAGGTCAAAGAACTCGCTCTGGCTCACTCTCCACACGTACTGCCGCCTTTGCACCCTCATACATGCTCTTCACTGCTTTCAGCAACTTGCCCTCTACTCCGTATATTCTAAGTACTTTCCACAAACCTTCTCTATCCACTCTGTCATAGGTCTTCTCCAAGTCCATAAAGGCAACATACACCTTTGGTTTCTTCTCCAGATACTTCTCCACAACACAATTCAGGGTAAAAATCTGATCTACACATCCTCTTCCCTTCCTAAAACCTCCCTGCTCGTCGCCTATCCATTTCTCCGTTCTCCGTTTCTCCGTTCTCCGAACCGGCCTTCGGCCGGTAAATTTTTCTACCGAAAAATTTACAAATTTATCATAAAGGGGGTCTAGGGGGTGTTTTTCTAAGCTTGATGGAGGTCTAGGGAGGAAACTAAAAAAATATATGAATAAATGAATTAATTGACCAAACAAACGGCCAGCCTCCCCTTAAAATATAGGTGGGTGAATGTGTTATGTCCGTGCAGTGGTTATTGCCGGGCGCGTACCCAACCTGGCGCCAAATATAGTAGACGCAACGATAATAATGACCAGAAACACGGATTTACACTAAGGATTTTTGTTGACAAGTTTTCTCCGCAATTCTCATCTGGCAGCTTCTGAAGGATATTTTTAAGGTGGGTCACCTGTTTTTTTTTTTTTTTTTTTCTCCTTTTCTCTCTTTCTCTGACTTGTATCCATTCGGCCACATTCAGCCAACTGTTTTTAAGACGCTTATCCCCATCCAGGTGTCGATTTCTTCCTGGCGAGCGACAGCGAGCCAGCATTGTATGGAGAAATCCGGCTTCGCCGGAGAAACTATTCTATCAAAAAATGTACAAATTTAGCTTGCTCTCAACACAAAAATATATATATGCTGGCTCGCTACCGCTCACCAGGAAAATATTGACACCTGGATGGGGATAAGCGTCTTAAAACAGTAGGTTGAATGGGGCCGAATGGATACAAGCCAAAGAGAGAGGGATATAAAGAGAAAAAAGCGAGGTGGGTCCCATTAAGGGAATTATTTCACTTAAGATAATATAACTTCAGTTTTGTCGCCGATGTCAGTGTAAAATTGTCTCAAAATATCCCAGGATGAAGTTGCGGAAAATGTTGAAGGCAAAATCCGTGCCCAAAGTGAGAGTGAAGAAGACCTTCCCTGTGGAGAGGTGTCTGGCAGAGTCCTGTGAGGGAAAACCCCGGGAGCTCCCAAGACTCAAGGTTCCTCCAAACCACCACACGGTCACAGTGGCTGCGGTATTTCCTGTACTGTAGTGGTGTTGGCCTCAGGCTCCTCCTGCTGAGGCTGTCTAATACTCGCACCTTCTGCCACCAAAATATTGTATCTATAATTATAACAAGGGTGTGCAGTACAGTTAAAGAGAGTTCGCTGAAAACCTTTCTAAAAATGTGCTTTATTATATGTTACTATCACGTTTTATTGACTGATGTGTTCGTGTGTAGCCTGTGACTAGTACACTTTGTATCCCATCGTACAAATGTTGAATTAGTGTTCCTCTCTTTAGATTTCACTTATACTATCATAATGGCTTTCGGCGGTTTATTGATTTTGGCTGTGCATATGGCTAATACATTTTAATTTGATTAAATATTTTTACAAACACAGTAGGTACCTACATATGTTGTTTCTGTTCATTAATTTCTAACAACTATGAGGCCATGGAATGGGTTTGAGTATTTAAGGGTAAGCTACAGCAAATTGATACAGATTAAGATCGGTTCACCAAAAGAAATGTTGTCATATGAACGTAATAATAATAAAATAATAAAACATAACACCATCTCAACTCTACCCAACAGGTTCCCTGCTATAGTAAAGGGTGTCTTTCCCTTTGAGTGCATATGTTTGTCTAAGCAATATTTTAAAGACTTACTTCCGAATTGTGCAGAAATTGGGTGTGTGCATTCGTTGTATTGTAGTTACAGTACAAAACAATTAAATCTTCCTCAACTCCGAACTGTCATTCAAGGCGATTTTTACTAGAGTTTTGAGTGCAACTGTACCCTCCTGGAGTTCATTAACCTTTGATAAAGATGGGATGACCCTCCTCTGACCGTGCCCAATTTAATGCCCCCGTTATCCCCCCCCCCCCCCCCACCTACCAGAAGTGTTTACTTGGCACCGTTTAAGGGCGAGGTAGTTGCTCTTTCTCCCTCATGCTTAGTTCCATTAGTTTTGATATTTTAAGACGTTCGTTCCATTAGTTGTGCGACTTTAAGACCTTTCACCCCATTTCTTTGTCAATATATAGAACCTAAGTGCCATATATGTGTTGATTTTTTTTCTGGCAAGCGATAGCGGGCCTATATACTAATTCTAGAAGGCCGGAAAATTTGTCTACCGAAAGATGTATACATCTATCTTGAAGGGGTGTCTAGAGGGTATTTTTTTAAAGCTAGATGGAGGTCTAGCGAGGACAATATAAGATAAATAATTAAATAAATACACCAAAAAATAACCACTACCCCCTAAAATTGCTTCTGTTTTACTATGACGCCTTTTTTTGTGTTTTGTTTTCTTGTATCATCAATAGACGATTTTATTGATCTGAAGGCGGTGTCAAACGAGCGATTTTCCGTCAATTTTTACGGGCAATTGTTGTCTGGTAGCTTCAAAATACAAGTTCCATAAGAATTAAACTACTTAACATAATCTACCTTCGATCTAGTTACCGATGCCAATGCAAAAATATCCCTAAATATCACCAGAAAAAACTTGCTCATGGAAAATTGACGGAAAAAGCTCTCGTGTGACAGTGGCTTTAGTAAGGATAAATGGTCGCCGGAGGGTCAATTGAGACTATCTTTACCATTTTGATTTCAACAGGTTCTTCCCATGCAACATAAAATCACCTAATGCAGCCAAACTAACTGGGAAAATGCTCGTGTCCATGCAAAAAGGGTTATTGTGTTACTTTATAGATATGGAAAGTCTTGCGGGTTCAATTTAAGGGGGGTGACCTGATTTGTTTTCACCTTTTCTCTCTTTCTCAGGTTTGTATCCATTCGGCCTCATTCAGCCTACTGTTTTAAGACGTTTATCCCCATCCAGGTGTCGATTTCTTCCTGGCGAGCGATAGCGAGCCAGCATTGTATGGAGAAATCCGGCTTCGCCGGAGATTTTTTTTTGATCGAAATATTTACAAATTTAGCATGCTGTCAATTTTGTTTTAAACTAATATGGATAAAAATGACACCTGGATGGGGATAAACGTCTTAAAACAGTAGGCTAAAACGGGTCGATTGGATACAAGTCAGAGAAAGAGAGAAAATGAGAGAAAACAAGCAGGTGATCCTCCTTAAGGGTAATGACCAACAATGGTGTGTTTGTGTGAGGGTAGAGGTAGGTGTGCTTTATTGTGTGAGGGTAGAGGTAGGTGTGCTTTATTGTGTGAGGGTAGAGGTAGGTGTGCTTTATTGTGTGAGGGTAGAGGTAGGTGTGCTTTATTGTGTGAGGGTAGAGGTAGGTGTGCTTTATTGTGTGAGGGTAGAGGTAGGTGTGCTTTATTGTGTGAGGGTAGAGGTAGGTGTGCTTTATTGTGTGAGGGTAGAGGTAGGTGTGCTTTATTGTGTGAGGGTAGAGGTAGGTGTGCTTTATGTGAGGGTAGTGGTAGGTGTGCTTTATGTGTGAGGGTAGAGGTAGGTGTGCTTTATTGTGTGAGGGTAGAGGTAGGTGTGCTTTATTGTGTGAGGGTAGAGGTAGGTGTGCTTTATTGTGTGAGGGTAGAGGTAGGTGTGCTTTATTGTGTGAGGGTAGAGGTAGGTGTGCTTTATTGTGTGAGGGTAGAGGTAGGTGTGCTTTATTGCGTGAGGGTAGAGGTAGGTGTGCTTTATTGTGTGAGGGTAGAGGTAGGTGTGCTTTATTGTGTGAGGGTAGAGGTAGGTGTGCTTTATTGTGTGAGGGTAGAGGTAGGTGTGCTTTATTGTGTGAGGGTAGAGGTAGGTGGGCTTTATCCCCTTCTGTACCGTCGACATCCTTTATATTATATTCTGGCTACTATTAATCGTTTATATCCAGTTTAGGAAAGATCTCTAGCAGCTATAAGGCTTCGAACTATCTAAATCAATCCTTGTAACTACCACATGTCGTTCCTAAGCTGTAGAAATGCGCCCAAAGTTCGCTATACTAAAATAAAACAGACGTCGCTGGTACAGAAAGGGTTATGGAGCTCACTTACAAAGAAGACCTTTGTTCTTCATATAACTCTTCTTACTCTTTGTTATGTATTGTTTCAGGTCCATAAGAATACAATATATATACACTAAAGAGAGTGATATTGCTTGCTGAAACACTATTTAATTATACTAAATGCCTTCCGTTGTAGGTTTCATATTATCTCATCAACTTTCTAAAATATGATAAAAACGTTTTATATTCTCTTATGAACTTTCTAAAATATTACAAACTTTTATATATTATCTCATGGACTTTCTAAAGTATGATATATACTTTTTCATATTCTCTCATGAACTTTCTAAAATATATACTACACTTGTATAGGAGAGCCTGATCGAAGCAGACCACGAACCCGACTCAGTACCTCCGCCCTGTTCGGTACCTGGTCAATTCAAGAGCTAGCTACAATCTTGGTTTTAAGGGGACGTTGTATTATTTGTTTATTAATTATTCATTATTACCGGTATTTATATTTGTTTATTAATTATTCATTATTACCGGTATTTATATTTGTTTTAGTTTGCTCCCTAGACCTCTATCAAGCTTAAAATATCACCATCCCAATGACCCCCCTTCGAGATAAATTTGTACGCTTTTCGGTAGAAAAATTTCCCCTCTTTAGATAAAGGCTCGCTATCGCTCGCCAGGAAAAAATCGACACCTAAATGGCACGAAAGATCTTCATATTGACAAAGGAATGGGCGAAAGTATAACAATATGCAAACTAATGGGGCTAAACATGAAAGAGAAGGGGGTTCAGAACAAAATAAAATGCTCCCCTTTGATATTAACTTTGAAGGTGATTTAGCCTTTCCCGTCAACACATAAATGGATAGAGGTGATGGCTTTCCCGTCAACACATAAATGGATAGAGGTGATGGCTTTCCCGTCAACACATAAATGGATAGAGGTGATGGCTTTCCCGTCAACACATAAATGGATAGAGGTGATGGCTTTCCCGTCAACACATAAATGGATAGAGGTGATGGCTTTCCCGTCAACACATAAATGGATAGAGGTGATGGCTTTCCCGTCAACACATAAATGGATAGAGGTGATGGCTTTCCCGTGATGGCTTTCCCGTCAACACATAAATGGATAGAGGTGATGGCTTTCCCGTCAACACATAAATGGATAGAGGTGATGGCTTTCCCGTCAACACATAAATGGATAGAGGTGATGGCTTTCCCGTCAACACATAAATGGATAGAGGTGATGGCTTTCCCGTCAACACATAAATGGATAGAGGTAATGGCTTTCCCGTCAACACATGAATGGATAGAGGTGATGGCTTTCCCGTCAACACATAAATGGATAGAGGTGATGGCTTTTACAGGCGTGTTCATTGATTAGTTCGGGTTATAGCTGATCAAGTTAATGTACAGTATATATTTTATGGGGGATGGTTCTTATTTTTCTGGCTATACTTCTTTCCATGTTTAGCCCCAGCAGTTTTCAGAATTTAAGACGTTCGGCCCATTTGTTTGGCGATCTCAAGATCTTTTGCCCCATTTCTTTGGCAATATTAAGGCTTTTCGTGCCATTTAGGTGTCGATTTTTTTCCTGGCAAGCGATACCGAGCCTTTATTTTAAGAGGAACCGGCCTTCGGCCTGGACATTTTCCTACCGAAAAAATTACACATTTATCTAGAAGGGGGATCATGTAGATGTGTGTATACGCTTGAAGGAAATTTAAGGAGGAATCTAAACAAATATATACAAAAATAAATAAAAATAAAAATACATAGATAAATCGACCATTAAATAAACCCTTCCCCCTTAAGCCTTCTTCATACGGTACAATGTTAAATAAAATAAATTACATAGACTGTATCGAAGCAAGCACATAAAATCACTGTGCAAGATTACTTTTGCATAAGGATCATTTTGGTTGGGAGCTTGCACACGTTTATGAAGCCTACTGCAAGATTGATGTGTTCTAGATCAGTGAAAACTAGTGGAAGTTCTCCAAAATAGGTTGAGGTTATTACCCTTCCAAATGTGTGCCGCTTTAGTTACAGATGATGTGTTGCAGTATATTGCATACACATATTTTACATTGCCCGATTATTGACATTCCACCTTACAGATTTCAGGGGCCGGATACCCCCAAACACTTACGGCGCCTTATCTCCCTCCGTTCGTCATATCTTAAATGCCGACATCATAATTCTAGCGTCATTACTAGCACTCCAAAATATGACATAACTCGGCAAATTAATTTCAGTCTGGCAACTATTAGGCGATTTTATTCAGATCAGGAAGGACGTCTACCCATTAAAAGGTTACAGACTATCTTAATTAACCCTTTAGCTACCTTATGTCTCTCATCAGCTTAGTAAAATCGTCTAAATGAACCTGAAATCCAACTAAAAAGACCTCGCCAGTACTGAAGGGGTTAATTAATTGGTTTATTATGCCTCTCATATCGACTTAAGGGAGGATGGTTGTTATTTTCTGGACCCCCTTCTCCCTCATGCTTAGCCCCATTAGTTTTCAAATTTGAAGATGTTCGGCCCATTAGTTTAGGTGTCGACTTTTTTCCTGGCAAGCGATAGCGATACTGTAATTTGGGAGGAACCAGCCTTCGGCCGGGAAATTTTTCTAGTGAAAAATTTACAAATTTATCTAGAAGGGGGATCTTGGGGATTTTATGTTTAAGCTTGATGGAGGTCTAGGGAGGATACTAACTAGATAAATAAATTAATATATATATATATATACAGTATATATATATATATATATATATATATATATATATATATATATATATATATATATACAGTATATAATACAAAGATAAATAAATGAGCAATAAATACGCCCATCCCTCTTTAAGCTACGGCACCTTTGAGGATGTGTCCCCAGGAAGGAAGAACAACCCTTTCCTCTCCTGTCACCTGAAGCCGCCACCTCCTAAACAACCCTTCCTCCGCCAGCTTAAGGGAGCCAACCTAGCTTTTTTCTCTTTCTCTCCCTCTCTCATTAGCTTATATCTAATCGGCCCCATTCAGCCTACTGTTTTAAGACGCTTACCCCCATCCAGGTGTCAATATTTTCCTGGCGAGCGGTAGCCAGCCAGCATATATATATTTTGCTTTGACAGCAAGCTAGATTTGTATATTTTTCGATAGAAAAATGTCTCCGGCGAAGCTGGATTTCTCCATACAATGCTGGCTCGCTATCGCTCGCCATGAAAAAATCGACACCTGGATGGGGATAAACGAGGAACAGTGTCGTCTTCCATGAGGTTTAGGGAAATTACCTCCTTCGGGGAGTCCATATTAAGGGGATATTTTTTTGTTTAAACCACCTTCTCCCTCATGTTCTTTTCCATTAGTTTTAAGATTTTAAGACATTCTTCCCATTAGTTTAGCGATTTTAAGACCTTTCGCCCCATGAAATTCCTGGCCTATCTCCTGAAGCTGCTGCCTTACTTTACGGGCGCTCTAAACAACACTTCCTCCTCCAGCTTACGACGGCAAGGCTGTGGTTAGGGCCAAGGGTAATAGATAAGGTAGTGACGGGGGAGTGAGGAACGGTGTCGCCTTCCACGGGGTTTAGGGAAATTATCTCCTTCGTCGTCGGAGAGTCTGTAAGGGAGGTCCTGGTTTTTTTCTTGACCACCTTTTCCCCGTGTTTTTATTTTCATTAGTTGTAAGATTTTAAAACGTTCGCCCCAGTAGTTTGGCGATTTTAAGACCTTTCGCCCCATTATATTCCTGGCCTGTCTCCTGAAACCGCTACCTTACTTTATGGGCGCTCTAAACAACCCTTCCTCCATCAGTTTACCAAGGCAAGTCTGTGGTTAGGGCCGCGGGTAATGGCTAAGGTAGTGACAGGGGGTGAGGAACGGTGTCGCCTTAATCGGGGTTTAGGGAAATTACCTCCTTCGTCGGTGAGTTAGAATTACCTCCTTCGTCGGTGAGTTAGAATTACCTCCTCCGTCGGTGAGTTAGAATTACCTCCTTCGTCGGTGAGTTAAAATTACCTCCTTCGTCGGTGAGTTAGAATTAAGGGGAGATCCTTGTTATTTTCTGGGCCACCTCTTTCACCATGTTTTTTCACAGTAATGTTGAGGTGTAACACGTTTGCCCCCATTTGTTTGGCGATTTTAAGAGCTTTCGCCCCATTTGTTGTTAATATTCAGGCCTTTGTGCCATTTATGTATCGATTATTTCCTGGCGAGCGATAAAGAGCCTATATATATATATATGTTTGTGTTAAGCTTGATGGAGGTCTACTGAGCAAATAATATATATATAATAATTATAACATAATATAGACATAATAATGAATAATTAAACACCTCCCCTTAATGATAGTTGGAGGGGCCAAGCGGGTTTTAAACAAATGGGTGTATGGTCTGCTTAGTGTCTGGCCTGGTTCTGCAAGGTTCGATCACTTTTTAAATACTCCTTTTCTTCTTCTTCTTTTTTGTTGGGGGGGGGGGGGACCTATGACCTATATTACTAAGAGGGTTTAACCCTCTCACATCCTGACGCGATTTTTCAGCCTATTAGGGATACTTTAAATCCTTTGTTACTGTCAGGGGTATCTATAAACCTTTAGTTTGTTTACTTCAACCTCTGCAGTTGTCTTTGAGTTAGCTGTGGGCAGAAAACTAATTTTGGAGAGGTAATTATAACAGTGAGAGTAATCTATTTCTTATTGCTATTTTTTTTTTTTTTTTTTTTTTAAGAGACAATGAACGGAGGAAGGAAAAACACAGATAAAACAAAAAGGTCCATGTGCCTAAAGGCATCCTCCATTCATAAAATGTTTGTAACAACTGGATTTAAACATTTGTAGATTGTAAGTTTGTGGAAAGCACTTCGAGGGAAGTGAATTCCAAAGAGTAGTAGTTCTAGGGATAAATGAATTTTGATAAGAAGAAGTTCTGCATTGTGGAGGAGAAAGTGTAAATTCATGGGCGCTCTCATCTGCCCTAGTTCTACGGGGAAAGATGTGGAGAGGCGGCACAATTGAAGCAAGTTCCTCGGAACAATTGCTGTGAAAATATCTGTAGAATAATGCAAGGGATGCAACGTTTCTTCGTATGGATAATGTAGGAAGGTCCTGTGTGATTGCAGGGTTATTGATTAATCTAATAGCTTTATTTTGAATTTTGTCCAACTGCCTCAATGCAACCACTCCACTTCCACTCCACAGAGGTGAACAGTAATCCATCTGAGAACGCACATGACTTTTATATATTACGGCCAACTGCTCGTCAGTGAAGAATTCTCGAACTCTGTACAGGAGTCCCAGTTTTTTAGAGGCATTCTTAGCAATGCTTCTAACATAATGTGTCCAGCTCAAGTTAGTAGTTAATGTGTTACACCGAGAATGTCAATACTAGGGGAAGTGGGAATATTTACATCATTAACAAATATATGGGAGTCAGTGAGATTCTGTCGGTTATAAAATTGAATGTACTTGGTTTTCTGTGCATTAAAGGAAACTAGATTCTTTTGTCCCCATTCTTCAATTCTAGAAAGGTCCTGGTTCAGAGAAATTGCAGTGCTTATTTTTGAATTTATAAGATCGGGTTGGGTGAAAGAATTGGTAAATGTGAAGGAACTGTGGAGTGTTGAGTCATCTGCGTAGGAATGTATTGGATTATGAGTGGTAGATATGAGATCATTGATATGAATGGGGAACAGAGTTGGGGCCAAAACTGATCCCTGGGGAACACCAGCATTTATTGAGTGATATTGAGAATAAAGGCCATCTACCATTACACGTATTTTTCTGTTATGAAGATAAGAAGAAATTAGTGGAACTAATGATGCAAGGCCGTAATGTGACATCTTCGACAATAAGGATTGATGCCAGACTCTATCAAATGCCTTTGATATAATTATCCAGTGCTATTGTATGTGTTTCACCATGTTGGTCTGTAGCTTGGTTGATTTGATGCGTAAGAAGGCAAAGAATGTCTGCAGTTGATCGACATCGTCTAAAACCATATTGCCTATCACTGATTAATTTATTATTCTCAAGATGCTTAATTATGTGATTATTTAATATAATTTCAAAGACTTTACCAAGAGTGGAAGTTATAGCTATTGGTCTGTAGTTTGATGGATCTGAAGAGGCACCTTTTTTAGGAACTGAATGGATGTTTGCTTCTTTCTAGGGTACTGGGAAGCATGAGGTATGAGTACATAGACGGAAATTTTTTGCCAATACAGGAGCGAGCACCAAGGAGCAATTCTTAAGTACTATTGGAGGAATTTCATCTGGACCAGGAGCCTTATCTACTGAGAGATTCTGCAAAATAGTTTTGACATGTCTGGTGTGGATCTTAAGTGAGGGAATTTCAGGCGAATTAAAATTAAGTACAGGGACATCTTGATTTATTTCATCTAAGGTTGAGTTGGTGGAGAAAATATCCGCAAGAAGGTTAGCTTTACCTCGTGGGTCACTTACAAGATTGCCAGTCGGAGATTTTAATGGTGGAATGGATGAAGCAGTTGTGAAGTTGGATTTGAATGAGTTAAGAGTAGACCAAAATATTTTGTTATCATTTGGATTATTTAGAAGTTTATTTGCCTGCTTGTGGAGAAAGTTTGATTTAGTTAGGTTTAATACAGTTTTGGCATGATTTCTGATGTTTCTAAAGTAATTAAAGGCTTCATGTGTTTTTGATCTTGTGTATGCATTGTAGGCTATTGCTTTTTGTTCAATTACTCTAGCACAATTATGGTCAAACCATTTAGGTAAATTAGATCTTTTAATGTACTTTTGATGAGGAATAAAAGTTTCCATTCCAATTTTTACAAAATCTTGTATGTGGCTCAAGGTGGAGTGTGCATCATTAGACAAGAAAGAGGTCCAGGGAATATCAATACAGAAACCTTGAAGACCCTCCCAGTCTGCCCTATCGTAATGCCATTTAGTCACCTAAACAGGTTCAGAGTGGGAAGGTGTGGTAGGTGATAGACAGGTGGCCTGTATCAGACAGTGATCAGAAGATCCAAGCGGTGACCTCACTGTAACATCATAATTTTCTGAATTGGTTGTTAAAAATAAGTCCAGTAGGTGGGAATTATGATTAGGATTATCTGGTACACGGGTGGGTTGGTTGACTAGTTGAGTGAGATTAAATGAGTCTGCAAATAGCTCACATTCAAGACCAGCATCATCAGTCCTGGCTGAATGAGTGAGCCATTCAACATTAGGGACATTAAAATAACCCAACACAGTGATTTCAGAAGAAGCATTTAAGTTGAGGACACTGAGTTGTGAGGACAGAGAATCAAAAAGACTTTGCTCTGGAGGAGTATTTGGGGAACGGTAGATGCAACATATGTATTTAAATTTACCAGCAGAAATTAATTTGTATTTAGAATAATCAAAATAGGGACAATTGAAACCAGTAACCTCCTCCAGGGCAATTTCAGATTTTGCGAAGCAACATACACCTCCTTTAGGTCTGAAATTTTTGGAGCAGTTGATAACCTGGAAAAATAAATCTAGACGTGTCAGATGTGGATGTTACTTGAGTCTCTGTCAAAAAAAGGAGAGTAGGGGATTCTGCTTGAAGAAATTGGTGTACAGAATGATGTTAGAGTGAAGTCCCCTTATATTGCTAAAGAAAAAGCTGCACCGACGAGCAGCTTTGGGACGTTGCAATGCTCTTGACACAGTCGCATGATGACGACCGGGAGGGCACTGTGTCAATGACCCAACCCTACCGGGGGTGGATATCCGAGGGACCACCAGGTTTGCTCTTAACAATTGTACTGCCATATTTATTGGGTAAGGTGTATGGTGTTACATGTATGATATGTAGTGGGAAGAGTAGTGTTTTATGGATAGAGGATAGCGATGTAGGGCAATGTCGTGAAGTTGGATGTGTATGTTATATAAAGAGGGTTTTCCTGATACCCCTGATGTGTGAGGCAGAAAGATGTGTATCCAGCTACCAAGGCCTGGGAGAGAAAATGGAATTCAGGCTATTCCCTGAGTCTCCTGAAACCTTGGCGGTAGTACTTCCCTGGGCGGGGCTGCCTACCCCTACTACCTACAAAATCTGGCAACCTCTGCATCCTATGGTCGTGAGAGGGTTAATGAGATCGCATTTACCCATTTGAGTCGTATAGGTAGGTTATCAACTAAAGTAAATCGTGTAATGGTAACCAGATTATGTTGAAAAATACGTAATGGTGGTGAAGGGGTTAAATTGTGGCGATATATTTTTGCTGATGCTAGTACCAGATTATATTATTCCTCTTAGTAATTACGGTGAAGAGGCAATACTCAAGATACGGACTGCGAGAAACAGTCTTCACTTCTGGGTTTAAGGAACTACATAAAGGGACAAGATAAATACAAATATATAGAAGGTGAACTCGACTACATTTCACTCTAGAAGTTGTGATCCCGTGCTCTTTTGGTTCGATTAATTTTTCTCATTGTTAACATGAACCGATGATTTGGCTTATCAATAATAGCGAAGAACAACAGATAAAAGTAATTTACAAGAAGATACTCGAAGCATTATTACTGATTAATCTCAGACCAAACATTCAAAGTACACTTATATATCAATATAATACATATATATGCTGTGAGAGAATATTTGAATACTTATGATTTTAAAAGATTGTGTGCTAAAATTTTAGCTTTAGAACAACCTAAAAACCTAACCTAATCTTTCCTGAATATACCGGGAGATTAGGACTATCTTTAAGTGTTGTTAGGTTAAGTTTGTATGGTAATTATAAGGCTAGAAAATAAATAGATGCATTTTTAAAAGAAGAAAATTATACAAATTGTGTCCCACAATAGTTGTACGTATTATTAATTATATAGAAGTGTATTCTGAAAGTTTGGTCCGAAAATAACCAGTAATAACGGCGCGAGTGTCTTCTTGAAAATTTCCTAGGGAAAATGTAGTAGTAGTAGTAGTAGTAGCCCCAAGATGCCCTTTATGGGAATCCTGCGGCAACCAGGTAGTCCCTGGAGCCCCACCTCCCCAGGGGGTGGTAGGGTATAGTGAGATCCGTTTGTGAGAGGGCAGCAGGGGAGGAGGTCAGTTTCCTCCATCCCCAGCTCTTCCAGCAGCGCCACTGTTGCAGGCAGATCTCGGCGCGTTACCCAGGGAAAGTATTAAAATATGGCATTCAACCTTGTTTGTGTCAGACTCGTTGCCTCTATTCGGGGGCGGGAGGCTAGAATTTCTCCTCCCCTTGTAAAATTAACCTACTTGACTAGACAGAGAAACGGACGAAGGACCGCGAAAGTGGTCCCGGACCTTAAGAATTGGAATTTTAAATGTATTTATAATCGGGCTCTGTCTCGAGTCGGCCACCCCCAGCTAATGGGGTATTGTGCCTGAGTATATACATACCTCTTAGACTTCTTCCACGATATCCTCAACCTCTACGATGAGAGTAAAGCTGTAGATATTATATACCTTGATTTTCAAAAGGCCTTTGACAAAGTTCCCCACAAACGTTTACTGCTAAAACTAAAAGCGCATGGAATACAAGACGGTGTGTTGAAATGGATAGAAAATTGGCTCAGCGACAGAAAGCAAAGAGTAGTCATAAACGGTAAGGCATCTAAATGGACCAACGTAAGTAGCGGGGTACCCCAGGGATCGGTACTAGGACCAATTCTCTTTCTAATTTACATCAACGACATAGATGAGGGTCTCGCCTGTACAATCTCAAAATTTGCTGACGATACAAAAATTGCAAATAGCGTACTCTCAAAAGAACAAGTTGACGATATGCAACACAATCTAGATAAATTGTCATGTTGGGCCCAAATTTGGCAAATGAGTTTCAATGCGGATAAATGTAAAGTACTACATATCGGATACCTAAATGAGAAAGCAAACTATTCGATGAATGGCACTCAGCTTAAGAATCTAAACAGAGAAACCGATCTGGGAGTAACAATATCGAGTAACCTAAAACCGAGTCAACAATGTTCAGAAGTTGTTAAGAAGGCAAACAAAATAATTGGCTTTATAGGCAGGTCATTTGAGCATAAATCCAAAGAAGTTATCCTAACCCTTTACAATTCCTTAGTCCGCCCTCTTCTGGAATACTGCGTTCAATCCTGGTGCCCTTATTACCAAAAAGATATAAACAAGCTAGAACGAGTTCAACGTAGAGTTACCAAAATTATACCTAGCCTAAAGAACAAACCATACGAAGAGCGTCTTAGAGAATTAAATCTATATCCTTTAACCCAGCGCAGATTAAGAGGTGACTTAATTCAATTGTTCAAAATCATCAAAGGCATGGACAATATGAACTGTAGTAAGTACTTCACTATCGACCAATCTAATTACACGCGGGGGAAACGGTTGCAAAATTATTGGTAAATCTTTTAACTCACACGAATCTAAGAATTTCTTCTTCAATCGAGTTGTCAACTTGTGGAATGGGCTTCCCCGAAACGTTATAGACTGCATCACCGTTGATTCATTTAAACTCCGCCTAGACAAATATCTCGCATCAAACCCGCGACTGACTGCGTTTGTAAATGAATAACTTTATTTTATCCCCCCCTCAGTTACTAACCCATCTGTCCCCTACTAACTTCCTAATCCTGCCACGGACATTAGTTCCAGGGCATTAATTCCCTTTCCAATGTTCCCTTACCCACTCTAAACCACTGTTTGGACACTTGATCCTCAGTGTTTTGGAGGACAAGCAACCTAGATGGTCACTAGATCTGTTGTTGCTTGATTTCCTTTGTACTCCTTTGTACATACATATACATTATACATACATAATTTGGGTTAGACAGATCGATGACATTTTGATTGATGCTACCACTAAGCAATGCTCTGGCCATTGTACTAAAACAAATACATTTGTTTCCCTTTAGTGCCCATAGCGTAATGATGAAGGTTGTCTGTTGTTTGTCAAGTAACCCATGTCGGGGAGTGAGAGTAATGGTAGCGAGCAGGGACTGGTGGTATATAAACAAGGGGTGCATAAAGCCAGATTTGTATGTATATGTTAATTTATTTATGCATTTTACATTATCTTTACTTTCTTCCCGAAGACCTACATCAAACCTAAAACTATATCCCCAAGACCACACTTCGAGATAAATTTGTACATTTTTCTGCAAAAAAATGTCCCAGCCGAAGGCCTGTTCCTTAAATTACAGGCTCGCTCTCGATCACCAGGAAGAAATCGACACCTAAATGGCAGAAAAGGTTTTAAAATCGCTAAGCTAATGGGGCAAGCGTCTTAAATTCTCAAAACTAATGGGGCTTAACATGAAGGAGGAGGGGTCCCAGAAAAACCAAACCTCCCCGTAATAACCTTGATGCTAAGGTGTCTACGTTAATGAGCGTCATGGTACAACACAGTTTGACCTCTCCATTCCAAAGGCGCCACCCGTCAACTCAACCAGGAGCCACAAACCAGTGACACTCAACCAATACTCCAACATTGGTTAAACACTTATAGTGGAGCAGATAACTGCAAATTTCAGGAGAATCGTTCATTTCCGGAAACAAGCACCAAATTTGGCACACATACTCCTTGGGGATTGCTCTTATGATAAAACCCGTTAGCCACCTAAAAATTCAAGATGGCGGCCATTTTTCAAGATGGCCGCCATTGAATATACAGAAATATTGTATTTCGCAATAAAATCGCAAAGACTTGTCCTATTTGAATGATCTTGGTGTCAAATCATACATTTTTCACTATGTAGAATCCGAATTTGGAACCATGGACTTACTCACTAGCTTCCTTGTACCATAATATCAGTCCCAGAATCCTAATATTCTGCTAAATTAGAGGTTCATATTACGTCTGACTCGGCTAAAATGCATGGTAGTGTATATCGTAGTAGTGTTAGAGGTTTAGTATGTTTAGCATCTTCCTGTACAAGGCTTCCAAACTGTACATGACACGATGCGGTGGGTGCAGTAGCCAAGTAGGTCCAGTGGCACTGGCCTGAAATCTACGGTGAGGACAAGTTCGTCATAATGTTCGGTAGCTTGCATATTGAGATGGCGGCACTGAAGTCCATTGGAACTCTACTCCAGGACAGTGGTTGGACAGGAGCCCTCTTGGAGGCAGGGATAGCATCTCCTGGGACAGCAGATTCATTTTTGACAGCTTCAAGCATCACTAGGACACGACAGATGCACCAGATAACAGCATGCAGTCTGTACAAGCTTCTGAAGGCAACCCACACGGACTACTCGAAAGAGACAGATGAACAACCCGAAGAGGTGCCTAGCTTTGAAGCTTGGTGTGAGCATCGCAAACTGCAAAGTCCCCAGTTTCACTTCTGGTATATGGTGCTGTCAATGGAACTGGTGATCCTCTTGTTGATCCGATCATTCAGGGAAGCCAACTTCTTCCTGTACTGTCAGTCACTGGCTGAGCTGATACCGTACTTCTTTGCCAACAACAATGTAAACTATGCACGGTGGCTTCCGATCCACTAGAGAGACATGGTGACCCTGGAACAGAAGCATCCTCAGCTGGCTCAGGAGTTCCAGAGTGGAAACTTTGTTGTACACAAATCGAGCCGACAGTTCTCAGCAATGGCTATTGACCAAGCTCACGAGTAGGCCAACGCTGTCATCAAGGCAGACGGGGGTGTGATCGGCGTGACTGAAGACCCATCAGCACTGAGAAGATGGATGATAGCTGGTCCTCAAGTCAGCCACTTGGTTGCTCAGTATGAGGCAGCATGTGGGACCAAAGAGGGTACTGAACACACCACCATGAGGAGACAGAACGAGCACAAAGAGTGTTCCTTGAGAAAGTAGAAAAGCTCTCACAAGCCATGACAGATATGTGCAATCCTTTCCAGGAGGAGAGTCGGGACCTGCTTTCACTTGATACAAAGGATATTGCTCACCACACTGCCGCCGAGCTGATTGGCACACACCTTGAGAAAGGCAAGGTCCGTTTCCAGGAGTTTATGAAGGGACTGGAAGGGGAAGAAGAATCCACCTTCTATGAACCAATCAAGAAGAACAGGGTTGACTTTTTCCGACAGGTACCAGCCTCTGTTGACTCTTCAAAGCAAAAAGTGCTGAAGGAAGACTGTCAACTGTTCTCCAAGCTGTTCATATCATGCCAGAGTTGAGAGTGTGACTTGAAGGAGTTCTTCCGTCATGAGAACCAGTCACATCCTGCTGCCCTCAGTGATGGTGGAAAGCTCCACACCTGTCAGAAATCCCACCTCACTACCATTCTTCAGAGCCAAGTTACAACCCCTGAGGCAGAGCCAGACGCCGACACCATCATCATTGATGGTGCAGCGTTGGTGAACAGTCTGCCCCCACGGAGTTCAAAGACGTTCGAATAGTACGCAATGCTCGATGTCCTTCCTAGAATACAAGCATACTCTACCAATTACAAGAGAACAGACATTGTGTTTGATGTCTACCGGCCATCTAGTCTGAAAGCTGAAACTAGATCAAAGCGAGGATGCGGGGTGAGACGCAGGGTGACAGGGAAGGGCAAAATTCCCTCAAACTGGCGAAACTTCCTGAGAGAAAATGACAACAAAGCCGAGCTGTTCAACTTTCTGGCTGATAAGATTGCACGTGTGGCCACACCAAATGTGGTCATTGTGACCAAGGAAGAAGATGCTGTCAGCAACCGCACTATCAATCTGGCTGGGGTGGCACCGTGCAGTCGTGAAGAAGCTGACATGCGGATCTTTGTGCATGCCAGGCATGCAACAGAAGCAGGCAGCAAAGTCATCATGGTCAAAGCCAGCGACACAGATGTTGTCGTCATCGCAGTCAGTGTTCTGCAGGCACTTCAGGAGCTAGGTCTGCAGCAGTTGTGGGTTACCTTTGGCCAAGGACAGAACCTGAGGTGGGTTCCTGTACATGACTTGTGTTGCACTCTTGCAGAAAAGAGCAAAGGGATGCTCTTCTTCCATGCCTTCACTGGCTGCGATGTCGTTTCAGCATTCCGTGGCAAAGGGAAGAAGTCTGCTTGGCAAACCTGGAATGTTTGTGATGAGGCTTCCGGTGTCTTCAGCAAACTCAGCCAGTACCCACCGGTAGTTGATGATGAAGACCTGGAGACCTTGGAGAAGTTCGTGGTCATGATGTACGACAGATCCAGCACAGCTGAAGGTGTCGATGATGCGAGGTTGGACATGTTTGCTCGGAAGCAGAGGCCGTACGAAGCCATTCCTCCAACCCGAGCAGCACTGAAGCAGCATATGAAGCGTGCTGCCTACCAGGCGGGCTGCATCTGGAGTCAGTCAACAGTACGTCAACCAGAAACGCAGACTCCTGCCAACTGGGGCTGGACCAAGAAAGGAGATCTGTGGCAGATCGTTTGGACAGAGCTCCCACCCATTGCAGAGAGTTGCCAGCAGCTGACCAAGTGTGGATGCAAGTCGGAATGCTGCGGTCGATGAAAATGCTACTGCTTTGGTCTGACCTGCACGACACTGTGCAGCTGCAGATGCGAGGTTTAGAAGCGTTGTAGTATACTCATCCAGGCAGCAAGACAATAAGTGACAAACAAGTATAGGCCTACTGCCTACATGTACATCCAATAATATATCGGACTGATGGTGCCTGTGATATGGGCACTTTTTACCCTAATTTTGATTCCGGGACTGATATTATGGTACAAGGAAGCTAGTGAGTAAGTCCATGGTTCCAAATTCGGATTCTACATAGTGAAAAATGTATGATTTGACACCAAGATCCTTCAAATAGGACAAGTCTTTGCGATTTTATTGCGAAATGAAATGTTTCTGTATATTCAATGGCGGCCATCTTGAAAAATGGCCGCCATCTTGAATTTTTAGGTGGCTAACGGGTTTTATCAAAAGAGCAATCCCCAAGGAGTATGTGTGCCAATTTTGGTGCTTGTTTCCAGAAATGAACGATTATTCCAGTTATCTGCCCCACTATTAAGGGGGAGAGTTTTGTGTTGTCTGGCCCTCGTTATCACTCATGTTTAGCCCCAGTAGTTTGATATTTTAAGAAGTTTGCCCCATTAGTTTGGCGATTTTAAGATCTTTCACCACACTTCTTTGTCAGTATTAGGACTTTTTGTGCCATTTAGGTGTCGATATTTCCCCGGTGAGCGGTAGCGATCCTGTTATTTTAGGAGGAACCGACCTTTGGCCAGGACATTTTTCTACCGAAAAATGTAAACATTTATCTCGAAGGGGGGTGTTTTGAAAAGCTTGATGGAGGTCTAGGGAGCAAAAAAAAAAAAAGGAATAATAATAATAAATAAATAGAAACAAAATATGTAAACAAAAATAAACCCTACCTCTTTAATTCTAAAACTGGTTTAAGTTGGTCCAGGTTGATTTGGCACTGGTCGAGAACTACCTTTTAATTATATCAGCTTACCGTGACGTAGTGTTCAGTTTAGCTTGGCTTATATTATATGATGTTACTAAACTTAAGAAGGATCAGTGGGAGTCAGAGGGTTGGTTAACCCCTTCAGCTCCATGACGCCTTTTGAGCTTTGATTCTGGCTAACATTAGACGATTTTAGGAAATTTAAGAAGGACCTATGGTAGTCAGAGGGTTTATTGAAATTGTATTTACCCCTTGGAGTCCTAGAAGTAGATCATATGCTAAAGAAAATCGCCTAATGGTAACCACAATATGATACAAATTACGTCATGGTGGTGAAAGGGTTAAGGGAGCCCATCTCGCTTTCTTTCTCTTTCTCTCCCTCTCTCCTTGGCTTGTATCCATTCGGCCTCATTCAGCCTACTATTTTAATACGTTTACCCCCATCCAGGTGTCAATATTTTCCTGGCGAGCGGTAGCGAGCAAGCATATATATATTTTTTGTTTTGACAGAAAGCTAAACTTGTACATTTGTCGATAGAAAAATGTCTCCAGCGAAGCCGGATTTCTCCATACAATGCTGGCTCGCTATCGCTCGCCAGGAACAAATCGACACCTGGATGGGGATAAACTTCTTCAAACCGTTGGCTGAATGGGGCCGAATGAATACAAGCCAGGGAAAGAAAGAAAAGGAGATAAAGATTAAAAAAAGCCGGTGACCCCCCTTAATAGAGATCGAGTTTACCCATTTCGGTTTCTAGAAGTCCTCTCTTGGCTGTATAAATTGTTTAGTCTTACCAACTATAAAATTAAATAATACTCATTTTACAGAAAGGGTTGAAACGAGCTACTGGTTGAGCTGTCGGAGAAGCTTATAAATGACCCGTAGTAAAAAGTGAGTAATGCTGCACCTGTTGTCTGCATGCCACGTTAATTACAGTTGTGTTAGGCAGTGAGTGAAGGGTAATGGGATAATCTCTCTCTCTCTCCCTACATATATATATATATATATATATATATATATATATATATATATATAGAGAGAGAGAGAGAGAGAGAGATAGTTCTATGATTAACAATGATGAACTAAACCAATCATGGATATTTTTCACCTCCACTTATTCGAATGCAGTACATGAGTGTATACCATTAACAAATCGAAGATCAGTACATAATAATAGGCATAAGTGGTGGAATAAAAACATTGCGGATTGTCTGCTTGCTAAAAAGAATGCTCATGATAAATTACAAATCTCTGACATCCATGAAAATAAAGTGATATCTGTAGATCTACGACGCAAAGCCAAAAAAGTTAATCAAACAAAGTAAAAACACGCTAGAATTACATATTGCAAATCAAAGTAAATCAAACACGAAATAATTTTATAGTTACATCAGGAAGAAGAAAGTAGTGACTTCAACGAATGGACCATTAGTCGATGAGAAAGGAGATTACACTAAAGATGAAACAAAAATGAGTAATGCTTTCAACACCTTCTTTGCATCAGTTTTTACAACAGAAGACCTTAGTAATATCCCTACAGCATTGCCGGTTCAGATAAATAATTCTGACGTTCTAAGCAGTATCAGCATTACAGAGAAGTTTTGAAATGCATAGATAAACTCAAGGCAATTTATGGCCTGGATCTGATACAATCTCGCCTAGAGGTGTAAAGGAAGCTAAGTATGAGCTCTCCAAACTACTGACATTGATCTTCAATAAACCCTTACATTCTGGGACTATGCCTGATCAGTGGAAGCTCGCCAACGTAACACCGATATTAAAAAAAAAGGCAGCAAATCCTTACCTAGTAACTATCGTCCAATTAGCTTAACATCAGTTGCATGTTAAATGCTAGAAACACTCATAAGAGACAAACTCGTAAATCACTTAAAGGAAAACAATATACTTAAAGACACTCAACACGGTTTTAGTAATAAACGTTCCTGCTTAACAAACCTCTTATTATAATAATAATAATAATAATAATAGTTCTTAAAGCTAGCGCATGCTAAGCCAGCTAAGGATAGCCCAGTAAGGCCGATTAGGCGTATTTCCATTGGGGTCCAGTACTACTACCCCATCCCCTTGCTCATGAGGGACGGTAATGACTCAGTGCTTGTGAAAAATCTTTAATGCGCTGAGCGGGCTGCGAACTTGGGACCTTCTGGGTGGAAGTCCAAGACGCTAGTCCCTACACCAGCGAGCCGCGATATCCTCAACCTATATGATGAGAGTAAAGCTGTAGATAATATATACCTTGATTTTCAAAAGGTCTTTGACAAAGTTCCCCATAAACGTTAATTGATAAAACAAAAAGCGCATGGAATACAAGACTGTTTATTCAAATTGATAGAAAATTGGCTCAGTGACAGAAAGCAAAGAGTAGTCATAAACGGTAAAGCATCCAAATGGAGCAATGTAAGTAGCGGGGTGCCCTAGGGCCACTGGGCCAGTTCTCTTCCTAATTTACATTAACGACATAGATGAGGGTCTCACCTGTACAATCTTAACCCTTAATTAGTGGCGCGCAACATAAGTCGAGTATAATAAATCTGGACTATCTGGCGGTGCTCGACATAGGTCGTGTGGCAATTTCAGCACGTAATGTTGCTGAGAGAGAGACAAGTGGTGGCAGGAGAGTAGCGAGCGTATGACTGCTCCAGACCACCGCGGCGAACCTACTGACACGAATCCCACCTCCTCCCTCCCTCTCTCACTCGCTATATACGGAATTGTATGGGGAAAGTGCCGAATTACATGCTTTTTGCACTCGCGTTGCACGGTTGTTGCAAGAAAACTAGCCATCATAAAAGGATCGTTATGGTGTCATTGGAAAGCTCTGTTTATGCCTTTTCAGGGATAGATACTTGTTTTACGCTCTGGGTCTTATTTAGGCATGAAAATGATCACGTAAACAGCCCTATTTTGGGTAAAAACACCCCGCTGGGCGGTACATATAAATAAACCGCCTAGGCTGCTCGTAAGGTGTTAAAGTTTGGTGACGATACAAGCATTGCAAATAGTGTACTCTCAAATGAACATGTTGAAGATATTCAACATAATCTAGATAAGTTGTCACATTGGGCTCAAATTTGGCAAATGTGTTTCAATGCAGATAAATTTAAAGTACTCCATATCGGAAACCGAAATCTATTCAATGAATGGCACCCAGCTTAAGAGTGTAGACAGAGAAACTGATTTGGGAGTAACAATATCGAGTAACCTAAAACCGAGTAAACAATGTTCAGAAGTTGTTAAGAAGGCAAACAAAATAATTGGCTTTATATGTAATCTTAACTTTTTACAATTCCTTAGTCTGCCTTCTCCTGGAATATTGCATTCAATCCTGGTGCCCTTAGTACCAAAACGATATAGACAATTAAGGTAGAACGAGTTCAAAGTTCAACGTAGAGTTACCAAAATTATACCTTGCCTAAAGAACAAATCATACGAGGAGCATCGTAGAGAAATAAATGTATTTCCTTTAACCCAGTGCAGATTAAGAGGCGACTTAATTCAAGAGTTCAAAATCATCATGTAGTTAGAAAGATTGCTCAACTAATGACACTATAGCTAAATACATAGATAGTTTTTTTTTCTATGTGGATAAGGGAGACAAAAGGCAAAACTGCCTGTGACGAGTGCCTCCCCAAGAGTTGAAAGAGTGACAGAGCCAAATTCAAGGAATGTTCGAGCCAAAATGTTTGGACACACAGAGTTTGAAGCTATTTAAATCATAGGATGGGGGAAAGGTGGATTCAGGGAGAGAATTCCAGAGCTCATTTGTTAAATAGAAAACAGATTGGGAGTATCGTTTCACTCTTGGGTTGGAGAGTTGCACATAGTAGGGGTGGGATTGTGTTGCAAGACGGGTACTACGTACCCTACATAGAGGAGGTGGTATCCACTGAGAGAGCTCTGAGGAACACTGATTATTGTAATAGCGATAGAATAGCGAGAGATGCAGCATTGCGGCGAAGAGAGAGAGATTGCAGAGAATCGGTGAGTGGGACTCGATCGCGTCCTTAAGCCCTGCACAAAATTTGGTAAAACCACATGAAAGGCGCGATCGCATCCATTTAGGATTCGATATATTATGGTCTACTAGTCCATATGTGGAGGTATCTGGCAAAAGTTCATAGCTGGGTGAACGGGAACAATGAACAACTGTTAGCAGCCCCAGACCGTGTGTCACCTGCCCATGGAAACTTAAATAACTCATTCAACCCTAAGAGGGTTAATGAGATGAAAGGCTTTCTTTTCTACTTTGTCTAGAAGTGCTGTGTGAGAGGATCCTCCCCACACATGCAAACAATACTCAATACATAGACACACTATACCCTTGTACAGAGCAAGAAGCTGTGCAGGGGTAAAGAGCCCCTTGAGGCAGTTGAGCACATCTAGGTTCTAGGAAGCCGTTTTAGCAAGAGTGGTAAAATGGTCTTTCCAAGAGAGATTAGAATAAAAAGAGACACCGACATTACTGAGAGAATGTAAAGGGTTGATTTGTGTATTGTTGAAGTATAATTGATAGTCCTCTGGGAGGTCTTGATGGGTATAGATAAATGGAGAAATTGGGTTTTGGAAGCATTGAAAGCAACAAGGTTTTCTCTCCCCAATTGAAATGGTAGTTAGATCAGAAGGTAAGTGGTCTATAACTTTATCACATTTGTTTTTGAGGGATTGCTTGCTGGGGCATTGTGGAAAACTAGTTGAATAGAGTAAGGTAGAGCCGTCAGCATATGAGTGGATATGACTTTTTTTTTTTTTGTTTTTTTTTCTTCTATATTCCAACTTACTTCCTCTCGGGCATAGGCTGAGAGCCTTAACATTCACCGCTTTACAATGAACAGTGAAGCCCGTGAGGTCTTGTTCCAGTCTAGGGAGTGAGACATGTGAAGCACGTAGAGTACAACGAGCACCTGCCATCTTGCCTTCACATGAGGCACGGTGCTCACTCATGGCCCGAAACGACCCCATCTCTGAAGCCACCTCATTCACGTGCTTCACTGTCTCTCACACTTACACACACACAACGCCACCTGTTGAGCAGATAACTCACCAGGCATTGCACCCCTATAGCATATTTTGAATATGGGAATATTCATACAGTGCTATTTAATCAGGGAACAATGAGGGTATTTTATTGACGTTTCGGTGGGCTTTGTGGTAATGCACTGATACCAGGTACAGCACAAATTCCATCCCAATAATATCTTCCCATTGATACATCGGGATTTGAACCCGGGACCTTTGGATTACCAGGCCAGTGGCAAGACCACTCCACCATGAATGTTAGAATGTTAGAAAGAGAATTGGAGATAGGACAGAACCCTGAGGAACACCAGAATTAATAGGATGAGGAAGTGAAAGATGGCCGTCCACAACCGCAGCTGTGGAATGGCCAGAAAGGAAATTAGAGATAAAGGCACAGATGGAGGGATAGCAACCGAAAGAGGGTAGTTTGGACATTAGAGATTTGTGCCAGACTCTAACGAAGGCCTTCCGATATGTCTAGTGCAATAAAACAGGTCTCACCGAAGTCCTGAAAGAAGCCTGACAAAGAGTTAGTAAGTAATGAAAGAAGATCACCAGTAGAGCGACCCGTAAGGAAGCCATACTGGCGATCTGAGGCTAGATTATGAGGAGAAAAATGCTTAACAAATTTTGAAGTAAGAATCGTTTTAAAAACCTTAGAGATGCAAGAAATGAGAGCAATTGGACAATAGTTGGAGGGTTGAGAGCAGTGACCCTTCTTTGGGACAGGTTGAATGAGAGCAAACTTCCAGCAGGAAGGAAAGAAGTTAGAGGAGAGACAGAGACGAAAGAGTTTGCCTAGGCAGGGAGTCGGCATGGAAGCACAGTATTTTAGTACAACAGGAGAAACACCATCCGGACCCTACACCTTCTTAGTATTATGCCCAGAGAGAGTAGAAAGTACATCTTTAGAAGAGATTACGATATTAGCCATAAGTAGGAGAGAGAGGGTTGAGAGGGAGGAATAACACCGGAATCATCCAAGGTGGAGTTTCTAGCAAAAGTTTGAGTGCAGAGTTCAGCTTTGTCAGAGGAAGTGATAGCTGTGCCATCAGCTTGGAAAAGGTGAGGGAAAGACGAGAAAGACAAATTGTTGGAGAGGTTTTTGGCTAGATTCCAGAACGCTTGGGAAGAGCTAGAGTTGGATAGTTCAGTGCATTTATTAATGATGATGAGTCGAAGAACAGATTTTCCAGACAAAAACATAGGAAGAATGAGTTCGAAGGCGTCGGCACCCTGTGAATGCTTCCTCCTTATTGCGGACAACATTAGAACAAGCGTGAGTAAACCAATATTTGTTTGCATTAGCCTGAGAGAAAGAAAATGGAATGTATGCCTCCATGCATCATTCCATGGGAAGTCAAAGAAATACTGCTGCAGAGCCTCCCAGTCGGCAGCGCCAAAGTGCCACAATCGCCGCCGGCTGGGAGGATCGGGTGGCCGTACTGGAGAGATAAGACAGGTGACAGAGATAAGTTTATGGTCGGAGGAACTCGAAGGAAAGAAGAGGTCGACAGTATAAGCTGAAAGGTTAGAAGTTGAAAACAAGTCTATAATGTTGGGCCGATCTCTGAAGCGATCCGGGATACGGGTGGGTTGTTGAACCAACTGTTCTGGGTAATTTAGGATATAAAAGATGTAGGCTTGTACACCAGGTTAGTCAGTGGAATGAGAGGAGAGCCATTGGCAGTGGTAAACGTGCAATATCCTAAGATGGAGATTTTTGAGAAAGGAGAGACGGATCTGATGTGTTCCACTTTAGAGTTTAGATAGTCAAATTAGTTATATAGGTTGATCTATAGATGACTAGACAGATAGCTATATGAAAAAGAGAGAGAGAGGCCAGGATGATCCGTCATGGTCTACTGGTCATAGTCAAGTAATCCTTCATGAGGGATGCCTGACAGAAGACAGAGAGAGAGGGGCGCGGGTGATTGTTGCCACCTAGAGATCCTGTATACCTATAATATATATATATATATATATATATATATATATATATATATATATATATATATATATATATATATATATATATAATTTATATATATATATACAGTATATATATATATATACTGTATTATATATATATATATATACTGTATATATATATATATATATATATATATATATATATATGCAATTTTTCCCTATGTGTACGAAGGAGACAAAGGGCAAAGTTGCCTGTAACAATTAACCCCACCATAGCTGAAAGAGTGAAAGAGAGCCAAATATAAGGCATATTACAGTACAAATATCGGGGCATAAGTAGCTTGAAAAGTTTAAGTCATAGAATGAGGGAAAAACAGATTGAGGGAGAGAGTTCCAGAGCTTACTTGTTGAGTAGAAGAGACTGTCAAAATCGGTTCACATTCTGGGGAGAGAGTTGGACAGAATAGGGGTGAGAATGTGTTGAAAGGCGGGTGCCGCTTAACCTCCGTAAGGGAGGAGATATACACTGAGAGAGCTCTGAAGAACATTGATTATTTTAATAGCAATTGAAGAGAAACAGAAATTCAACATTGCGGCGTGTAGAGAGAGATTGTAGATAATTAGTAAGAGGAGGTGAATGGATGAGACAAATTGCTTTTGACTCGACCCTTTCGAAAAGTATGGTATTGGTGGAACCTCCCCACACATGAGAACAATACTCAATACATGGCCGCACTATACCCCTGTACAAAGCAAGAAGCTGTGCGGGGGTGAAAAACCCATGGAAAAGGTTAAGCACACCCAGTTTCTGGAAAGCTGTTTTTAGCAAGAATGGTTATATGGTTTTTATAAGAGAGTTCAGAAGAAAGAGAAACACCAAGAATGCTGAGATAAAATGAAGGGTTGATTTGTGTATTGTTAAAGAGTAAGGAATAGTCATGTGGAAGATTGTGACTGGTAGATAGATTGAGAAACTGGGTTATAGAAGCATTGAAAGTAACAAGATTCTCTCTGCTCCAATTGGAAATAGTTGATATATCAGAAGATAGGCATGCTATGGCTTTATCACATGAGTTTTGGAGTAATTTCGTTGTGGGTCGTTTTGAAAAAGTAGTTGCATATTGTAAGGTAAGGTCATCAGCAAATCAGTGAATAGGACTAGAGGTACAGTTGAGAAGATCATTAATTAATGTTAGAAAGAGAACTGGAGACAGGACACAACCCTGAGGAACACCGAAGTTTACAGGTAGAGGAATAGAAGTGAGCGATCCACAACCGCAGCTATGGAACGGCAAGAAGGGAAATTTGAGAAAAAAGGCAAAGATAGAGGGACGGAAACCGAAGGAGGGTAGTTTAGAAATTATATATTTTTGGTAGATTTTATTGAAGGCTTTCAATATGTTTAGTGCAATAGAAAAGGTCTTTCTGAAGTCCCGAAAGGAGGGAGTAAAATATCATATTAGATATCCAACAGAGCGGCCCCTAAGAAAACCATACTGGCGATCTGTAAGTAGATTATGGGAAGACAAAATTCTTAACAAATTTTGAATTGAGAATTGATTCGAAAACTTTAGAGATGCCAGAAATGAGAGCAATTGTATAGCAAGACGGGAAGATGTTAGATGACAAAGACAGAGGAGTTTGTCTAGGCAAGGAGTCAGCATGGAAGAACAATTTTTGAGTACAGCAGGAAGAACACCATCTGTTCCGTATGCCTTCTTGGTATTAATCCCAGAGAGGGCAGAAAGTACATCCTTAGAATAGATTAGGATGTTAAGCATAAGTAAAAGAGAGGGGGGTTGGAGAAGGAGGAATAACACCAAAATCATCCAATTTGGGTTTTTCAGTGAAAGTTTGATTGAAGACTTCAGCTTTGTAAGAGGAAGAAATGACGGTGGTGCATCAGAGTGAAAAATGAAGACGAGGAAGTAAAACTGCTGAAGAGATTTTGGCTAGATGCCAGAAAGCTTGAGAAGAGCTACTAGAGTTGGAAAGTTCAGAGCATTTGTTGTCAAAGAAAGAGTTTTTGGGGAGTCAAAGTACAGATTTGGCTGGATTCTGGGCAGAAACATACATGAGTAAGTATAATTTTCTTGAGTTTGAAATCGACGGTACCATTTGAATGTCTCCTCCTTAAGGTCATTGCACACTGACACGACAGCCCCTTCAAGACTGGTACGAACACCCACGACACATGCTAATCCTGTGTCTTGCCGAATTTACTAGAGATCGTGGCGAAAATGGCTGGCATCGTTAGAGTCGTATCTTTACCGTATCTCTACCATACCTCTTCCGCAAGACTTGATAAGACTCTAGCGATGCCGATACGGTGGAGAAACGAATGCTACGAAGAAGATAGGAAAAGTCGTGTGAAGGGTACACGGCTAGTCCACTCAGAAGAATCGTATCGACGCCATATCGACGCCGTGAGACGTGCAACCGGATTGAGGCTAGACGCACGGTTGCCAACTCGACCGTTGCCAATTTTCCGCACGGAAGAGATAAGATATGGTCCGCACGGCAGACTAAAGGTCGTTGCACACTGACACGATAGCCCTTCCAGGCGAGTTCTCTACTCAAAATTTCAGCCTGATACGGCGAATCGGCAACATAATCGTAGATATCGGAAATTAGCCGTCGGCGATTCTCACGGTCCAAGCGACGTATCGGGGGTCGATACGAGATTTGGAGCTGTTCAAAAGTTTGCGAGAATCCCCCGGCAAATGTAAAAAATCGTCTTAGTCTGGTCTCCATCGCGAACTCTCTGTATCACAATCGTGTGGTCCGTATCAGAGACTTATGGTCCGTATCAAAGCCGTATGGCCCGTATCAACGTCGTCTGGTGCGTAAGCCTGCCGTGCGGACTGTATCTCTTCCGTGCGGAAAATTGGCAACGGGCGAGTTGCACGTCCCACTGCGTCAATACGGCGTCGATACGATTCTTCTGAGTTGTATCGCAGTCTTTTGGGTCGTATCTTTTCCTTGGACTAGTCGTGTACCCTTCACACGACTTTACCTATCTTCTTCGTAGCATTCGTTTCTCCACCGTATCGGCATCACTAGAGTCTTATCAAGTCGTGCAGAAGAGATACGGTAGAGATACGACTCTAATGATGCCAGCCATTTTCGCCGCGATCTCTAGTAAATTCGGCAGGACACAGGATTTGTATGTGTCGTGGGTGTTCGTGCCAGTCTTGAACAGGCTGTCGTGTCAGTGTGCAACGACCTTTATTGTGGACATCAGTAGAACATGTGTGAGTAAGTCAAGATTTTTTGCATCAGACTTAGAGAAAGAAAATTAAATACAACGTCAAAGTGACACAAGCGCCGCCGGCTGAGAGGATCAAATGGCCATACTGGAGAGATAGAACAGGTAACAGAGATAAGGTTATGATCGGAGGAGTTCAACGGAGAGAAAAGGTTTACAGTGTAAGCAGAAGGATTAGAGGTTAGAAATAAGTCAAGGGTGTTGTGCCTATCACCAAGGCGATCAGAGATACGAGTAGGGTACTGGACTAACTGTTCTAGTTCATTTAGGATATAAAAGATGTATGGGTTTTTCATCAGGTTGGTCAGTGGAAAGAGAGGAGAGCCATTGGCACATTGAAATCGCCCAGTATGAAGATGTCACAGAAGGGAGAGATGGATAGAATGTGTTCCACTTGAGAGGTAAGATAGTCAAAGAATTTAGGAAAGTCAGTAGAGGTAGGGGATAGATAGACAGCACAGAAATATTTAGTTTGAGAGTAACAGGTAAGTTTGAGCCAGATAGTTGAGAATTCAGAGTAGTCGGGTGTTGGGAACATGAGAGCAAGTGTGATTGTTATGCACATATATGCAACATCCGCCTTTGGCTTGGAAATTAGGATAGCGAAAGTATGAGCAAACAGTGAAGGGGCTTGAAGTTGTTTCAGACACCTGTTCCTCTGTGAGAAAAATATCAGGTGTTTTGGAGGAGAGGTGGCGATCGACAGAGTGAAAGTTAGAGGAAAGGCTACGAATGTTGCAGAAATTTATATTTAGTGGTTCAGTACATTTTCATGAGTGGTCACCTAGGGTCAAGTTGTTGGGGACATTTATGGTCTGCCCCTCCTGGGGACACCGAGGCTGGTCGTTGTTGCCCCCCCCCCCTCATTTTTGTTTTGTTTTGTTTTGTTTGAGAGAGAGAGAGAGAGAGAGAGAGAGAGAGAGAGAGAGAGAGAGAGAGAGAGAGAGAGAGAGAGAGAGAGAGAGAGAGAGAGAGAGAGAGAGAGAGAGAGAGAGAGAGAGAGTAGAGAGTAGAGAGAGATAGAGAGAGAGAGAGGAGATGAGAGAGGAGAGAGAGAGAGAGAGAGAGAGAGAGAGAGAGAGAGAGAGAGAGAGAGAGAGAGAGAGAGAGAGAGAGAGAGAGAGAGAGAGAGATAGTGTAGAATGCAACATGTTGGAGGTATAGACAGGGAGAGAAGGTGTTTTGGAGGTTAAACTGAAGTTGTCCTCTATGTTTGTGAGGCTCGAAATAGGCCAGCAAAGTATGTCACATGTTGAAAGAGGAGTTCCAGCTATCATTATCAGCCACCTATAGCACGTTCTGGGAATAACACCCTGTTCGGCTGGTGCCGAATATATATATATATATATATATATATATATATATATATATATATATATAGAGAGAGAGATATATGGTTGCATTAATATATTTATAAATACAATTATAAATATATTATAAGGTGGTCGACCACATTCAGACAAGAGGGTATAGGCCGAGAGGGCAACATTCGCTAAGATGTAATAATTGTGATGTGAATAAAAGATGCTGCCAACTACCGAACATTAAATATACTAATAGCCATTACATGTCTCATGGACCCATAATTGGCAACCTGGATTTATCATGAGTTTACACACACACACACGGGTCGGGTTAGCCGAGTGGTCTAAGGCGCTGTGCGAGGGTTCGAGTCCCCTAGAATCGTAAGAGTTTTTTTTTCGGCTATTCCGATGGAGAGGATTGTATCATGGTCCCTCCCTAGCCTAGCCAGGCTGTTTAACTATCAGCTTATCTTAGCCTACACATACTCTCACAATTGCATCTGCGTATGTACTATGATGGGAGCTGGGCACCCCACAGTCGCCAAAGGTTGCATGTGACCTCGTAGTTAAGGTAGAATAAGCATTGCACTGTACCTAGGTTAAGAACAACTCTGTATATTATTAGACTCACGGCTGCAAGTGAACAATAAACCGACAATTATTATAGTTATTACACATACACACACAGGATTATTATAGTTATTACACATACACACACAGGATTATTATAGTTATTACACATACACACACAGGATTATTATAGTTATTACACATACACACACAGGATTTTGTTACCATCTTTGGTCTCTGTGACTACGCCACGTAAGACAAAATGTAAACTCAGCTTTAAACCCTCCACATATCTAAAATGTATATAACATTTGTCAGTGTCTGTCTGTGTACTTCTCTGTCTGTGTGTCTATTCTTTATACACGGCCATAGTTTTCAAGCTAACCAATTGAAACTTCAGGCAGTATTACTGGAAGGGTCTGGAGAACTCTTTTAAGGCTCCATTCGAACCACATACTGTATAACGTTGCCTGTGTAAACAAAAATAGCTACGGCATCTCTGTTTGACCCATCTGTTCGAATTTGTCGTGATTATAGATATATGCAATGTTTGCTTTCGTGTGTGTGTGTGTGTGTGTCTGTCTGTCTGTCTGTCTGTCTGTCTGTCCTCCAATCACTTACATAAATATAGCGACTTGAGATCTAATGAATGGATTATGGAGGAAACATGTTCAGTGCCTTAATATGCCGCCATTAACCCCCGTGCCCCCAACCTCCCTCAACTCCCCAATATACTACATGAGCTTAGTACGGCAGCGCTAATGTGTCATGTCTCAGCTGGCTTTACGTTTGGTTGGCTCTGTACTGTATTAATGACTGTCAGATATTGAAGAGGGTCGTTAAGTGTAGGATATGAAGTATTGGGGACGCGACCTATACACCCAGCCTGCTCGAGTATAGCGCATGGTTGCATCCATCCTCATCTGATGCATATTTTGATTGCTGTGAGATTGCATTCCTACTAAGTATCAGTTACTTCCTCCGCCAACGAAGTTGGACGGAGGGTTATGTTTTCGCCTTCTTTTGTCTCTCTGTTTGTCTGTAAACAAGATATTTCACAAAGTTAAGACACGAGATTCACAAAATTTGGTGGGTACATAGGATATGCGCCAAGGGAAAAGTGATTCAATTTAGGTGATTCAGAGATTTTCACAACAATTTGGTGGGCAGATAGGATTTGTGCTATGAACCGATGTTCACAAAGTGGACAGATCAAATATGCACCAAAAGGAAGAAGTGATTCAATATTGGAGGCGATCCGGAGATTTTCACGAAATTTGGTGGGCAGATAGAATATGCGCTAGGGAAGAAGTGATTCAATTTAGGAGGTGATCCGGATCATATCTTGGAACCCAGATCCAGAAGAAAATATATGTCTATGATATTAAAGGTAAAGAACCAGCCAGCGAAGGTGGATGTATGTGTTCTACCAAGTACCCCTTTACTTTTTCATATTTCGATCCCAAGAGGTCATTTCAAACTTGAAATAAATCCTGTGTGATTAGCCTGAATAAAACAAACAAAAAAACAAATATCTACCTCGTATTAGAATTAAAGATAATATTGTAATATGGCTGCATTCAAGGAAATACCTCACATGTTTTACACGCTTGTACTTCACAAATATCTACCTCGTATTAGAATTAAAGATAATATTGTAATATGGCTGCATTCAAGGAAATACCTCACATGTTTTACACGCTTGTACTTCACAAATATCTACCTCGTATTAGAATTAAAGATAATATTGTAATATGGCTGCATTCAAGGAAATACCTCACATGTTTTACACGCTTGTACTTCACCTCTGTAACTCCTCCGTCTGGTTCTGAGTACATGTACTTTTTGTTACTTGTTAGCCAGTCTAGTCTGTGCTGAGGCGTACATCCATCTGGCTTAAAGTACACAGTCATTAGTTAACATTTGAGCGTGCGGGGCTTATACCGAGCTAGGTTCATTTACCTTTATACCTTGGCCTTCAGCATTAAAATAATAATAATAATAATAATAATACAAAAAAACATAAATAAAAGTTATATATATTTGTTACTGTAATCATAGTTTTGCACTGTTGTTTTGCTTGGTTATTATTATCATCATTATCATTATCATTATTATTTTAATTTGTATTATTCTTATCATTATTTTTATTATTAATAATATTATTATTATTATTAGTACAATTATAAGTATTCTTACCATTAAGAGTATTATTACTAATAGTATCATTATTTTTATTATTACTATTATCATTAGTAATATAATTGAGATTATTATTAATAATATTATAATGTGTGCTTATAAAATCATACAACCCTTGACCCATCCAGTATTATGACAATTATTACATTTTGGTTAATATTAGACGCTCTGACTTAGAGTAGGAAGGTCCTCTTGGTGCTGGCAATATGTATAACTGTCTCAGTTAACCCTAACTCTAAAAATATCTTTCTAAACTTAATCAAACTGTCTAGTGAAAATAAAGTAAAATGAAGACAATATTGTTGATAATTATGCTAAAGGGTTAAATGTTGCATAGTACGGTATTAATGTTGTATAGTACGGTATTAATGTTGTATAGTACGGTATTAATGTTGTATAGTACGGTATTAATGTTGTATAGTACGGTATTAATAATTGATGTTAGTTTGTATCTTCAAAATTACACCTTAACCGTAATTTCGATTTATGAAAAAGAATATGTTAAGGGGAGTCTTTTTTTCTGGACCATCTTCTCCCTCATGTTTATCCCCATTAACTTTGATATTTTAAGACGATAGCCCCAGTAGTTTGGGTGATTATAAGACCTTTCGCCCCCCCCCCCCACTTCTTTGTCAATGTTAAGACCTTGCCTGTAATTTAGAGTGAAGCGGCCTTAGACCAAGACATCATTCTACCGAGAATTGTACAAATTCATCTGGACGGGGGGGGGGGGGGGCCTTTGGGGTGTTTTTAAAAGTTTGATAGAGATCTGGGGATACAAACAAAAGAAAAAATAAATAAACACGCACGAATAACATAAAAGATGTAAGAAACGTAATATTTAATGTAATACACACACACACACACACACACACACACACACACACACACACACACACACACACACACACACACACACTGCCCCCAACACACCCACTCACTCACTCTCTTAATGTTTCTTACCTACACTTCTGCCTGTCCATCATGTTAGACATTTCATGGTGGGTCTAAGGTGAGAACAGCCAGCCAGATGTGAATTAGTCTCGGATATAAGTCTCTCAGGGCTTTCCCATAGAAAAAAAATAGAAAAAACCTAGCGTTCTTTACTTTCACAGCTCATCCATCTTTCCCTCGTCTCTGTTCCTGTACATCCAATCTCAAGCGGCGTCTTCAGGGGCTTTTTAGTTCAGCATTTATATTTGTTTTGTTCATATTATAGGACGAGACCAGAAGTATACCCCTCCTGACATTGCAGAACATCTTCTTTTCAGAATTCATTTATACCATAAACCACCTCTCTGATATTCACTTTCTCAGAGTAAGTTTCCACCGACTTCTATTTCGCAACAGTTCAAATTCAATTGTTATGATTTTATCATGAATGGAGGGCACCAATAAGTGCCTCTATCTTGCTTTCACAGAACAAGTGTTTAATTCTTCCATTATTGTCTGTAAAAAAATATATACATATACTGTAGAAGACGACTTATGCACTGGGCGTACATGGATCTGACTTATAGAACTGGGTTATGCACTGGGCGTACATGAATCTGGCTTATAGAACTGGGTTATTTGTCAACGCTTGAGTGTGGTGGCTTCTCCGGCGAGGCTCACTTGCCGTCTTGTTCTTTTCTTCTTTAGGTCCGTATGTTAAGACTTTTGTTATCATTCATTTGCTTCTTCCATCCTCTTTCCTCACTCCTCCCAGAAAATCTTAATTAATGTGGGTATACTGTGGCGCCTTGTAGCGTGCTCGACCCATAACCGAGAGGACCCGTGTTCGAGTCCCGGGAAGGATAAAACTGATGGGCAAGTCTCCCAACAGCAAATGTCTCTGTTCACCTATACATACATAGAAACCTGGATGTTGTAGACACTTGTGACGTCCCTTGTTGGGTAATAATATATGGTAAAGTGTTCCGATATCTAGTGCTTAACCCCTTATGTACCGGCGACGACTTTTGATATTTATTCTAGCTGTATTTAGAACATTTTAGGCAGTTCAAGAAGGATCTGTGGTAGAAAATAGCGGTGAGTTAATTAGTTCGAAGCCTTTAAATTGGTGGATCCACCTTTTAAACTGAATAAAATCTTTTAATAATAGCCAGGATAAAAAAAGAAAGATGTCCCCGGTACAGAAGGGGTAAATAATAGACCCGATTGTTAATTACAGTCACCATCTGTGTGTGTGTGTGGTGTGTGGTGTGTGTGTGTGTGTGTGTGCCATGAGTTCCCAAACATTATTACCTAACTTTTTTTTTAGGTTGACTAATCTGTGGGGGGGAAAAGCTTAATGCACAGTTTTATTGTAGAAATCTCATTATTGAAGGATGTAGATTAAGAATTTATCTGGTGAAAAGCTGGCACCCTGGAGACTTTTGAGAAATTCATAATAATATCGTTTTTTTCTTAAGATATGTAACTTTTTCTGAAGGCTGGACGACGTTTGAACATATCTGACTCTTGAAAGTTAGTCAAGCCAGCTAAAACTATGTCCACATAGAAGAAAAAAAACTTACTATAGGAGACATTTCTATTTATTTATGTATTTATTTATATATTTATTGATATATAATTTATATTTTTTGTTTCCACCCCATATTTCCATCAAGCTTAAGAAAATACCCCCAAGTCCCACATTGGAAATACAATGCCCCGACTGAAACGCACATTACTATGATTTTGTAGAGATTTAAATACAAACAAAGTGCTACAGTAAGCATTAATACCATCTAGTTTAAGAAGTGCGAGTTGTTTAAAGAGTTCGTTTGTATGAGCATATTTAGATCTGTACGTGATTGTTCAAACTTTTTTTAGTGCTATTTTTATAGATTTTAATTTAGTTTTGCCTGTTGCCCCCATATTGTATGACAATATGATACACATGGATATATTAAAGAATAATATAGTTGTTTTAGTGCACTAGTGTTGAAACAGTGGCGAGTAAGATATAAAATACCGCATTGTTTATTGATTTTGTTTGATAGGTTTTGTATATAAGAACATAAGAACATAAGAAAATGGGAGTCTGCAGAAAGCCGATTGGCCTAAGCAAGGCAGATCCCTGTCCCACACAACCCCAATTACAAAGCCCAATTATAGGCTCAACACTCTAATACCCTGAGGATCATCTTACCAAACCGGTTAGAGATTAACGCAGGATTACGGGGGTCTGCAGAGCGCTGATTGGCCCAACCCGGCTGATCCCCCTTCACACCCAACCCTTCTCGTCCATATGCTTATCCAATTTTTTCTTAAAGCTCCCTATCGTTCTTGATCCCACTATATCACTTGGTAGCCTATTCCACCCATCTACAACTCTGTTACCAAACCAATATGTGCCTATATCTTTTCTGAAACGAAATTTATCTAATTTGAAACCATTGGTACGAGTTCTTTCGCTATCACTGAGCTTTAGTACATTTGTCATGTCCCCTTTGTTAATCCCACTAACCCACTTGAACACCTCTATCATATCCCCTCTAACTCTGCGTCTCTCTAACGAATGTAAACCTAATTTCTTCAACCTTTCTTCATACAGAAATTTCTAATATTATGGATCATTTTTGTCATTCTACGCTGAATTCTCTCCAATGAATCTATGTCCATTCTGTAATAAGGACACCAAAATTTGGACAGCATAATCCATATGGGGTCTCACTAATGACAAGTAAAGTTTTAAGATAACATCAGCAGTTCTGTTACTCACACTCCTAGAGATGAACCCGAGAATCCTGTTTGCCTTATTACGAACGCTTATACACTGTTTTCTAGGCTTCAAATCATTGCTAACAAACACACCTAGATCTTTCTCGCAGTCTGAATTTTCTAATTCTAAATTAGCTAGTTTATATTTAACATTTGTTTGCATCTTCCCTATCTTTAATACCTTGCATTTGTCAATGTTAAACTTCATCTGCCAATTTACTGACCATTCATGTAAGGTATCTAGATCCCTTTGGAGGCACTCTATATCGCTATCTGAATCAATTGATCTCCCCATTTTAGTATCGTCTGCGAATTTACTTATCCTACTAGTTATACCTAAATCTAGGTCATTTATGTATATAAGAAACAACAGGGGACCTAATACCGATCCCTGGGGGACACCACTTTTGACTGCTCCCCACTCTGACTTGGTACCATTTATGCTGACTCTCTGTTTCCTACCAATTAGCCATGACCTAATCCATCCCAACAACGACCCTCCTATTCCATGTGCCTCAACCTTTCTCATCAATCTCTCATGAGGGACTCTGTCGAAAGCTTTACTGAAATCTAAATATATAATATCATATGACTTGTCACTATCTACTGCTTCATATACCTCTGAGAAAAAGCTAAGCAAATTAGTAAGGCAAGAACGTCCCTGAGTGAATCCATGCTGAGAAGAATTTATTAAGTTAAATTTTACTAAGTGGCTTCTAATTTTCCTAGCAATAATGGACTCTAGCAACTTTCCTATGATTGATGTGAGACTAATGGGACGGTAATTGGATGCTATCGATTTATCACCTTTTTTGAAGATCGGAACTACATTTGCAAGCTTCCAAGCTTCTGGAACTAAACCTGTTTCTAATGACTTGTTAATTTAAATGCTAATGGACTACTTAACTCATCTCTGCATTCTTTTAATACTCTAGCATATACCTCGTCAGGACCAGGCGATTTTTGAGGTTTCAGTCTGTCAATTTCCTTAAGCACATCATTTCTACTTATACTAACTGTACTTAACATATTTTCTATACTATCACTATATACCATATTGACTTCTGGAATCTGTGCCAAATTTTCATTAGTGAAAACGGAAAGAAACTGACTATTTAATGTACTGCACATTTCTAAATCATTTTCTGTTATTTCTCCTATTGAAGTTTTTAGGGGGCCTATTACATCTCTAACTTTAGATTTATATAGTTGGTAAAAAGCTTTAGGGTTATTTTTTGAGTCGCTGGCTATCCTTATTTCATAATTTATTTTTGCTTTCCTGATTTCCTTTTTGACCTGTCTTGATAGAGTCTGATAGTATATATGTAAATGATTTTCACCTTTCTTTATTTTTCGATATATTCCTTTCTTTTTTCCTATAAGATCTATTAGCTTATTAGTCATCCATTATGAGAATTCCACGACATCTGTCCATCTGCCACAATCCCCAGGAATTTGATATTCTCCTCTTCTTTCAATGGCACATTTCCGAGTTTGACGGAAGCAAGATTGTTAGGAATATATTTTTTTCTATTAAATTTTATATGCTTCGTTTTATCGATGTTGAGAGTAAGCTTATTAGCATTTATCCAATTGCTTACATTGATTAGGTCATCATTACCTAAGTTTATAAGGCAACTCAGGTTTTGGTGACTGGCGTAAAGGGTGCTGTCGTCAGCAAATAATATAAATTTAAATAGATTACTTGAATAAATAAAGTCATTAATATAAAGAATGAAAAGCAGTGGCCCCAATATGGATCCTTGTGGAACTCCATAAGATATAAGTTGTTGCTGGTATTTAGTGTCTTTATAATGCACATATTGTTTGCGGTTACGTAAATATGATGCCAACCATTTAATTGTGACACCTCTAATTCCATAGTGGTTGAGCTTTTCTAAAAGGATTTGGTGGTTAACTGTGTCGAAGGCCTTGGAAAGATCCAAAAATATACCAATTGTATAATCTTTGTTGTCAAAAGAGGCGAAAATTTCGTTTTTAAATTTAGTGAGGGCAGATTCTGTTGAGCATCCCTTTCTGAATCCATATTGAGCATCAGTTATTATATTGTTAGAAGGACAAAATTCCATAATCCTGTTGTACATAATTTGAACAACATGCAAGAACAAATTGCCCACATAACGAAACCCATGACTACAAAGTTTGCTCTGAATGTAGTTCAAAGGAACACACATGGAAGGATTGCCCTCCTAACTCAACAAAGAAGTGTATAAATTGCAAGGGAAATCATCGCACCCTAGCAATGAAATGCCCAGTCAGGAAAACAGCAATAAGGAGAAAGAAACTAGAATGAAGGAAGAAGAAGAGAGGAAAGCCAACAACACATACGCAACCGTAACCAACAATGGTCAGGCACAACAACCAGCACAACTACAACCACAACTTCGAAATAACAGCAATGTGGATTTGAACTGCGCAGCATATATGACAATAATGATTGCAGCACACATTAAAAACGAGTCAGAACCGGGCTCCTTCCAAAAATACTTCTCCACTTACACAAAAGAAAACGGCCTTCCAGTCTTAAAACTTCCCAAGTTCACTCAGGAAGAATCTATAAAATGTACATGAGGAAAAGGAAATTTCACAGAGATGAAGAAATCCATACTTTCCGACCCTCAACCACAAGCAAATAACAATGATAACATAGAAGACGAAAATAATGAAAATATTGCCAATGAACCAGAAACACAACAACAACAACAATCAAGCAGCAGCAGTGAAGACACAGAACCACAACAACAACAAGATTTAAGCAGCAGCAGTGAAGGATTTACCGACTCCGATGTCAGCAATGTCGACGTCGAGGCGGAGGACTCAGGGGTAAATGAACAAGATAACACAGAAGAACATAAAGATCAGCCACAGTCAACCCCTGCCCTAACAAGCACACCCGCACGAAACACCAGGAGCACTGCAAAACCCCTAAATCACTACATCCATCAGGTAAATGAAATTAGCCTAAAAAAAGCCAAAGATGAACGTGTAATCCCAACTCATACAAATCCCACTCACACCCAAACAACAGCCCAAAAAGGAAAAAAAAAAAACTTAATCAAACATGGCTCAAAATCTAAAAATTATTCAACATAATGTACTCACATGGAATAACAGAAAGCACGAGTTAGTCAACACATATCTACAACTCAAACCAGACATAATACTAATACAAAGTCATGGTGTTAAAAATGAAGAAAGTCTAAAGATCCCAGGATTTAAAGTAATAAAATCAAACACATACAACAGACACATGGATGGCACTGCCATTGCAATTAGACAAGAATTACAACACAAAATCACAGATGACTTCTTGACGAACACATTAGCAGTACAAATTCAAACAGAAACAGGTCCAATAATAATAGCTACAGACTACATACCACCAAGTAGACTGTTTATCCCCACACCAGACTATATAGCATTATTCAGAAGAAATACACCGGTATACCTTTTTGGGGAATTAAATGCAAACCACCCAACATTTGGATACAGACATACCAACACAACAGGAAGACAACTACACAAATTAATATTAGACAGAATAATTCAACATATAGGACCTCACTTTCCAACATTCTACACCGCCAACTCAGCCACAACTCCAGACACAATGTTGACTAATTACAACACATATCACAATATTAATATAAAACAAGGGCCACTAACAACAAGTGACCACACAATGATTATAACCCAAATCAGTACAGCCCCCATCTATATCCCCGCAGTTCCACGTCCTAACATTCCACCGACAAACTGGGATGATTTTCAAACAAACATAGAAGAACACACAACACAAACTGAACTAAATGAAGCCACACTAGAAGAAATTGATACAGAGATTGATACATGGTATAACACAATCAATCAAGCAATCAACACATGCATACCACACACAGACTCAAAATTAACAGGCACTACACCTACCCATGAAACACAATTATTAATACAAACATATACTGCACTCAGACATCATGCAAACACTCATGGCTGGACTAATGTACATTACAACAGATACAAAACACTCCAAAACACACTAAGACACACTTTACAAGAAGAAGCAAACATACACTGGGAAAACACACTCACACAATTAACAGCTACATACTCTGAATCGGAGGTTTTCTGGAGAAAATTCAAATCACTGACTGGAGAAGTCAGCCCACCTACTCATTACATCATAGATGAGCAAAATAACAAAACATTTGACGAACAAAACCAAGAAACAATCCACAGAAGAATTTGGGAGAGAGTACTCAACGAAGAAGAGGAAGACAGTGATGATGAAGATGACGATAACAACGACAGAGTTAACAACTATATGCAAGAAAACTTCAATCGCACAACTCCATACCATCAAGCAGACTTTTCCAGACTTGATGAGCAGAGCTTCCTCACGAAACCCATAACAAACACAGAAATTAAAGCCATCATAAAAACACACAAAAAATACCTGTCCAGGAGAAAGTGGGATCAATAAAACTATACTGACACACCTCCCAGAATCTTCAATTTCAAAATTAAGAGATATTTTTAATGCTTCACTCTCTGCAGGCTACTTTCCAGACACATTAAAAAAATCAACCATCAAATTGATCCCAAAATCAGGAAAAACACCCCACAATCCAAACAATTACCGCCCAATCTCGCTCCTTGAAGTTCCCGGCAAAATCTTCGAGAGTTATAAACACAAGATTAAGAACTCATCTTGAAATAAACGACAAACATAACAATAATCAATACGGTTTCAGACAACACAGAGGCACCACACACGCACTTGCAGTAATAACAGAACAAATTGCCTTAAGCAAAGCAGACAGGGGACAATGCCACCTAGTCCTGAGAGACATTACTAAGGCTTTTGACAAAGTATGGCACCAAGGACTAAAGTACAAAATTCTACATCTGGACTTGCCTGTCATCATAGAAAAACTCTTATGCGATTTTCTTGATGGCAGAAAAGCCAGAATTAAAATAAACTCTTGCCTTGGTGAGTACTTTCAATTAAGTTGTGGAGTACCTCAGGGCAGCGTCTTGTCACCCACTCTCTTCATAATATACACCAGAGATACACCTAATTCTCACACAGGACTAAATATCAGTTATGCGGACGATATCACCCAGATAATCCATTATCAGGGAAAATCCAAGCACATGATGAACGCAAGAACAAAACTAGAAGTCGAGACAATTAATACATATGAAAAAAAATGGAAGATTAAAACTAATGTCAATAAGTTCGCCATCATTCCAATCGGCTCCAAAAAAAATGAAGACTTGGTAATAAATGAAAACCTAGTTAATTTCCAACAAAATGGAAAATCCCTTGGACTTAAAATCTCAAGTACAAGCTATATCACTAACGTAAGTGAAAGAAAGGGAAGAGCTATCCATGCCCTGAGCAAACTCTTCCGTTTTAGAAACCTCAGTACACCTATTAAAATACATTTAATAAAAGCCTTAGTCCTCCCAATCCTTGAATACCCCCCAATACCTACACTGGCTCTCAGCAAATCACAAATACTAACATTACAACGAGTACAAAACAAAGCTCTCAGATTTGCAACAAATACAAGATACCCTTATTTACATACAACCCAAGATTTACACCACATAGCAAAAATAAGCCCATTAAATGTTAAACTGTACCATAGAGAGAAAAAGATCTGGGAAAGAATAATTAACTAATAAATGAAAACTTATACAATGATTTAAGAGAAAGACACCAACATATAAACAATTTTAATAGGAACTTTCCTAGCAGCCTAACTGCTATAGGAAGAAATGAACCAGATCCACTATACACTTAATACTTAAGTTCATAAAACTGTAAATCCAATACATTATTATAATGATAATATGTTCACCTAAACCTAAACGAATCCCAAAGTACATCATGTAAACACAAATTTTAAGAAAAACTTAGCTAGCTTAGCCTTTACCTGCCTAAGACAGAAGAATTATGTAAAAATATGCAAAAACCTAAATAAATACAGCAAGGTGGCCGGCCCACTAACCTTCTCCCTTCTACTGTACTTCATAATTTCCTACTTTACCTTCCTGATCAAGCCTCTACTTATTCCCCCTCTATCAAAAAAAAAATAAATAAATAAAAAATAAAAAAAAAAAATAAAAAATAAAAAATTCACTTACCTTCCATTCCCTGAAGATGATAGTTGTCTATCGAAACGCGTCGGATCACCATGAATTTTGCTCACCTTTTGCACAATCTCCCAGAACACCTGAGAATTGCTGGTCGTTCTATTGAAAGCCTTAATAATAAAATAATTAATGCTGATACCTGTATTTCCTTCAACCTCGCCTGCCTTACAGAATATATATATATATATATATATATATATATATATATATATATATATATATATATATATATGTACATATATATATATCTCCAACAATTTCTCTTCCTCGTCTTTCCCTCCCCTTTCCCACTCTGATGGCACAACCATCACTTCTTCCTCTGACAAAGCTAAACTCTTCGCTCAAACTTTTGCTAGAAACTCCACCTTGGATGATTCCGGTGCTATACCTCCCTCTCCACCCTCCTCTCTCTTACTTATGCCTAATATCCTGATCTCTTCTAAAGATGTATTATTACCCTCTCTGGGCTTAATACTAATAAGGCGTACGGTCCAGACGGTGTTCCTCCTGTTGTACTCAAAAATTGTGCTTCCGTGCTGACTCCCTGCCTAGGCAAACTCTTTCGTCTCTGTCTATCCTCTAACGTCTTCCCTTCATGCTGGAAGTTTGCTCTCATTCATCCTGTCCCAAAGAAGGGTGACCGCTCTCAACCCTCCAACTATCGTCCATTTGCTCTCATCTCTTGGATTTCTAAAGTTTTTGAAACTATTCTTGCTTCCAAATTTCTTAAGCATTTCTCTTCGCATAATCTAGCCTCAGATCGCCAGTATGGCTTCCTTAAGGGTCACTCTACTGGTGATCTTCTTTCATAACTTACTAACTCTTGGTCATCCTCCTTTCGGGACTTCGGTGAGACTTTTTCTATTACACTAGACATATCGAAAGCCTTCGATAGAGTCTGGCACAAATCTTTAATTTCTAAACTACCCTCCTTCGGTTTCTATCCCTCCATCTGTGCCTTTGTCCCTAGTTTCCTCTCCGGCCGTTCCATAGCTGCAGTTGTGGACGGCCATCGTTCACTTCCTCACCCTATAAACTCCGGTGTTCCTCAGGGCTCTGTCCTATCTCCTATTCTCTTTCTAATTTTTATAAATGACCTTCTCAACTGTACCTCAACTCCCATCCATTCATACGCAGATGACTCAACCTTACACTACTCCATCAGTTTTTCAGAACGCCCAAGCCAGCAATTCCTCAACGACAAACGGAATGAAGCCATAGAACACTTAAATTCTGATCTAAATACTATCTCCAATTGGGGCAGAGAAAACCTTGTTACCTTTAATGCTTCCAAAACCCAATTTCTCCATCTATCTACCCGTAAGGAACTCCCTGCGGACTATCCCTTATTCTTCAACAATACAAAAATCAATCCTTCATCTTCTCCCAATATTCTTGGTGTCTCTTTTTCTTCTGCTCTCAGTTGGAAGGACCATATTACCAGTCTTGCTAAGGCAGCCTCCCAGAAGCTGGGTGTGTTCAACCGCCTTAGGGGGTTCTTTACCCCTGCACAGCTTCTTGCTCTGTACAGGGGCATAGTGCGTCCTTGTATTGAGTATTGTTCACATGTGTGGGGAGGTTCCTCTCACACCGCTCTCCTAGACAAAATTGAAAGGAAGGCCTTTCGTATCATTAACTCCCGTCCAATCACCAACTCTCTGCAATCTCTCTCTCTTCGCCGCAATGTTGCATCTCTCTCGCTATTCTATCGCTACTACAATAATCAGTGTTCCTCAGAGCTTTCCCAGTGTATACCACCTCGTTTACGTAGGGCACGTGGTACCCGTCTTGCAACACAATCACACCCCTTCTCTGTGCAACTGTCCAACCCAAGAGTGAAACGTTACTCTCAGTCTTTCTTCTATTCAACAGCTGAGCTCTGGAACTCTCTCCCAGAATCAGTCTTTCCCTTTTCCTACGACTTAAATTGCTTCAAACTCCGTGTGTCCAGGCATTTTGGCTCGAACGTCCCTTGATTTTGGCCCTGTCACTCTTTCAACTTTGGGGGAGGCACTCGCTATAGGCAGTTCTGACATTTGCCTCCCTCACTCACATAGAAAACAAAATATATATATATATATTTATAATATATATATATAATACATATATATATATATATATATATATATATATATATATATATATATATATATATATAATACATTCCAGCCACTTAAGTTAATCTACCTATTGTGTATTTTCCCTCCTGCTGTTCAAGAGCCATGAAATATTGCCATAATCTGTAAGCCATTCTGGAACAGCCAGACAAATCGCTCGTGTGACTCCACCTTTTAAATTTCATGGGTTTTCATTCATCCCTTGATTAAGAACATGACACCTGGAAAGGCCTCCAGTAACTTGGCGCTTGATTATCATAATTACTCTCCTCTCACGGTCGGCATACCTTCGTCAGTGTGGGATGGATGGATGGGCGTGAAGAGATCTTTAACTCTTTCAGTATATGGTGACGCATTCTTACATTATATTCTGGCTATTATTAGATCAATAAATATGTTTAGAAAGGATCTGTAGGACTAAAGGGAGGTGTGGTGGACTAGTCATGCCACTGGACTGGTAATCCAATGGTCCCAGGTTTGAATACCGATGTATCAATGAGAAGATATTATTGGGATGAAATTTGTGCTGTACCTAGTATCAGTGCATTACCACAAAGCCCACCGAAACGCCAAGAAAATACCCACATTGTTCCCTGATTAAATAGCACTGTATGACAATTCCCATATTCAAAATATGTTACACGGGGACAATATCAAGTGAGTTCATTGCTCAATAGGTGGCATTCTGAGAGTGAGGGTTCAAGTCTAGGGGATGAGACAGTGAAGGACTGGGGTGAGGAAGCTCCAGAGATGGGGCTGCTTCGGACCGTGGGTGGGCAGCCGGGCCCCGTGCATCTTGCGAAGGCAAGATAGTAGGGGCTGGTTGTATCTCAAAGTGCTTCACATGTCTCACTCCCTAGACTGGAACGAGACCTCACGGATTTCACCGTTGAATAGGCTTTCAGCCTATGCTCGAGAGGGAGTAGTTAGAATATAGAAAAAAACAAATAGATAGATTTTTCTGCGTTGATTGCTACAGGGCGATCGAAAGCAGAGTAAAATCGATAATATTGACCAAAATTTAGTGGAAAGAAAGGCACCATGTTTCAGAAAGGGATAACCTTTTTGGCTACTGTTGGTCTATTTTGGGGAGCTTAAGAAAAAAACAATTAGATTAAAACATGTGGATATCAGTACGCGGTGCCTCCGTCGTGCTATGTGATTAAACCTTAAACCGCAGGGTATGTACCAATACTTTCCATTGTAATCCATGGAGACAACTTTAATCCATGGAGACCATTATAATCCATGGAGACCGTTCTAATCCATGGAGACCATTTTAATCCATGGAGACCATTTTAATCCATGGAGACCGGTAAACGATATACACACACATTTAGTATTTCCCGCGTAATATTCTGGGCGTTCGTCTTCGACGCAGGCAAAATAATTGTGGTTTGCACTGTAGGTAAAAGTTTCTTGTGGCAGCTAGAATATGGTGAAAAATTCTCCATCTTACAGAAACAAGAGCCACAAAACACAACACCTGCTGCGGCAGTGCAGGTTTGGGTGTGTAGAGTTTTGGCTCTAACGTGGCACAGGTCTTTCGCTTAACATTATATATCACCACACCATTTATCATCTCAATATCGAAAAATATACGGATATACAAAATAGTGTCTTATTTACCCGCCACCTCTGATCCCTAACAACAACAACAACAACAACAATTATATATAATTATTAAGTCGATTATTCATAGACCTCCGGCATTCTGCCGCAGGTACAAAGCAACTTTTGTTTATATACAGTATATATATATATATATACTATGGCCACTTCTCGATGATATTCGGGTTCGGAAGTCCTTCTCATAGTTAACCCTTTAATAGTCAACCCTTACATCTCATCATGGCTGTCATTAGCCGATTTTTAACAGTTTTTGAAGAAAGTATGGGAGTTAAAAGATAAATTTGTATGGCTTATTCCCCTTAGACATCCTTCCTAAGTGAATAAATATAATATAATTTTAACTAAGATCAAGTTCATATGACGTCATTGTGTCTCGGGGGGTTAATAAGGCTTACAAATGATTCCAATTAGTAATAGTCAGCTCCCCCGGTAACTATCTCTCCGGTGCGATTAACTACGAGCAGGGTGGTCGGGCGGAGCGAGAATATGGTGTCCACTTTGATCAGGCACCTACTATATAAAACAACATTACATTCCATCTGACTAACTCCCTACACACACACACACACACACACACACACACACACACACACACACACACACACACACACACACACACACACACACACACACACACACACACACACACACACACACACACACACACACACACACGCACGCACGCACGCACGCACGCACGCACGCACGCACGCACAGAGTAACATAATTTGTCGAAGCAATTCTGAACTGAAACCACTGTTCTCAATCATTGTTGAACTACAATTTGGTGATTTATTGGTGGTGTTCGACGACTCATTTTGTGCCGGAATTAGTGAATTAGAGTGTACAATACCTCTGGGTTGGTCTCTATATTGATATGATCCATGCATATAGATATGAAACAAGTTAGAGTAATATTTACCTAGAATAGCTTTCGTTTGGTTTGACTACCTTGACGAAATTAGAAGTGCCAACTAGACAAACTTCCCTGTCTTGAATGGATTAAAACTTCGGCGGGTGGTGAGGGTGTGAGAGGGAGCCGCTGCACCCACACCCATGCTAATACCCTCATTGTTTCACCCATGCTAATACGCCCATTGTCTGGCTGTCACCCTCACGCCCCTTCCTAGCTCTTTACCGTCAACTCTGGGTAACACATGTAGTAATACGACCGTCATCCTGCGATAATCCACCAGGTATTATATTACGTCAGTTCCAGTGTATATATTACGTCAGTTCCAGTGTATATATTACGTCAGTTCCAGTGTATATATTACGTCAGTTCCAGTGTATATATTACGTCAGTTCCAGTGTATATTACGTCAGTTCCAGTGTATATATTACGTCAGTTCCAGTGTATATTACGTCAGTTCCAGTGTATATATTACGTCAGTTCCAGTGTATATATTACGTCAGTTCCAGTGTATATATTACGTCAGTTCCAGTGTATATATTACGTCAGTTCCAGTGTATATATTACGTCAGTTCCAGTGTATATATTACGTCAGTTCCAGTGTATATTACGTCAGTTCCAGTGTATATATTACGTCAGTTCCAGTGTATATATTACGTCAGTTCCAGTGTATATATTACGTCAGTTCCAGTGTATATATTACGTCAGTTCCAGTGTATATATTACGTCAGTTCCAGTGTATATATTACGTCAGTTCCAGTGTATATATTACGTCAGTTCCAGTGTATATTACGTCAGTTCCAGTGTATATAGTTCCAGTGTATATTACGTCAGTTCCAGTGTATATATTACGTCAGTTCCAGTGTATATATTATCTTAACCTTAAGTCGGTGTCACACGAGCGCCTTTTCCGGCAATTTTCGATGAACAATTTATTTCTCGTAACATTTTGAGGCTTTTTCACATTGTAATCGGTAACTAGATCGAAGGTAGAGTATGTTACGGGGGTAGTGCTTTGTTTTGGTCTATATATTTATTTATTAATATATTTTTGAGTTTCCTCGATAGACCTCCATCAACCTTAGAAAAACACCTCCTAGACCCCCTTTCAAGGTAAATTTGTACATTTTTCGGTAGAAAAATGTCCCGGCCAAAGGCCGGTTCTTTCTAAAATTAGAGGCTCGCTTTCGCTTGCCAGGAAAATATCGACACTTAAAGGGCACGAAAGGTCTCAATATTGATAAAGAAATTAAGGCGAAAGGTTTCAAAATCGCCAAACTAACGGAACGAACGTCTTAAAACCTCAAAACGAATATGCTAAACATGAGGGAAAAGGGGTCCAGAAAAAGCGAGTACTAACCCCTTAAGTGGCTGAATTCTAATATAACCGAGATTTTAAAGCTGCCAGACTACAATTGCTCGTAAACATTGACGGAAAAAGGGCTCGTGTGACACCGGCTTTACAGTATGTCTAAACTAATCCCTTAAAATTAATGATCCGTAATGATAGTTTATTCTGGCTAGCTTTCGACGATTATATACAGCTTAGCAGGGATCTGTTGGAATTAAAAGGGTGATTATCTCATTTAACATTCTGACATCCATATGCCCTTCCTAATCTAAGTGAAATCGTCGAATACTAGCCAGAAAACAGAAAAGAAATGCGTCACCGTATTTTCAAGGGGTTAACTTGCCGTTATTTGCCGAGCGCAAATGAAAGCAATCAAGTAATTAGTCAGAATTGTTATAATCGACTGACAAGAAGTAGTCCGACCTGATCTCAACTTAATAATCGGGCTGGATTAATTTTGGTTAATCATCTAGCCTAACTACCTTCTGTCTCACTGCTTGACTATATAGTAACATTAGTACCTTACTAATTATGGTTAAGGGACTTTTTTTCTGGAATCCCTTCTCTTCCATGTTAAGCCCCATTAGTGTTGAGATCTTGAGACGTTCATCCCATTAGTTTGGTAATTTTAAGACCTTTCGACCCATTTCTGTGCCAATATTAAGACTATTCGTGTGATTTAGGTGTCGATATTTTCCTGGCAATCGATACGTTAGCCTGTAAATTAAGAGAAGCCGGCCTTTTTTTCTCCACCGAAAATGTATTTATTTGTTTCGAAGGGGGTCTTCGGTGTGTTTTCTTAAGCATGATGGAGGTCAAGGGAGCATAAAAACAAATAAAACAAATAAACAATATAATTACAAAATACAACAAAACATGCAATAAAAACAAATCCTTAATCATATTAGACATGGAACTGGATATAATCTCAAACGTCCTTTATCACTTCCAGTGTACCATGACACATTTGTTTATTTTCTTCTGGCTAACATTAGTCAATACTATTCATTTTAGGAAGGGATTGCGGGAGTCAGAAGGTTATAGTATATGAGATGGAAATTGTGACTTTAATTCGTAGAGTGCCTTCCAAAAGCAGAATATATAATCGTCTGTTGTTAGCCGAAATATAGTGAACAAAAGTCATAGTACTTGAAGAGTTCAGGAGATCTATCTATCTATCTATTGCCTGACGCCGTGATCCCCGAAGGGGTGGCCACGAACGAACCGCCCCCATGCACCTCTGTCCCCAGTCAGTCGACGCCCCTCCCCCCAACCAGCACCACCTTCGTTCATGTACTTCCTCACTCCATCCTTCCACCTCATATTCGGTCTACCTCTCCCCCTCTGTCCCTCCACCTCGCTCTCATACACCCTCTTAGTCATTCTCTCGCTTTCCATACGTTCCATATGGCCGAACCATCTCAAGTTGTTCCTTTTCACACTTTCCAGCACATCTACCTCCACACCACACCTCCTTCTTACTTCCTCATTAGTCTGTCTATCCCTCCATGTAACTCCGCACGCACTCCTTAAGTAATTCATTTCCACTGCTCTCACTCTTGGTCTGAGTCTCTCAACCAACGTCCATGCTTCGCTTCCGTAAGTCAGTGTCGGGATTACCACACTGTCATGCAAGGACTTCTTCACTTCCATACTGACCACCCTATTTCTTGTTACTGCTTTTAGCATTCCTACAACCCTCTTCCCCTGTTGTACCCTCTCCCGCACCTCTTCATCCATAGTCCCATCTTTACTCAACACACTGCCCAGATACTTAAAAGAGTTGACGATCTCCATAGCCTGACCGTTCAGCTTCACCTCACACTCTGTGACTTCACCCCTTTCGAAGACCATAACCTTGCTCTTCCTCGTATTTACCTTCAAATTCCGTTTTTTCGCACACTGTTCCAAACTCATTTACCAGACCCTGCAACTCCCATTCATTATCACTCATCAGAACTGTATCATCCGCAAACAGCAGTATAGGTAGCTTCCACTCAATTTCCTCCCTTTTCAGCGATACACCAACATCCACTGCTCTTGATAGGATTTCTTTCATAACTCCATCCATATATACAGTAAACAACCACGGGGACATCACACACCCCTGTTTCAAACCAACATTCAGGTCAAAGAACTCGCTCTGCTCACTCTCCACACGTACTGCCGCCTTTGCACCCTCATACATACTCTTCACTGCTTTCAGCAACTTGCCCTCTACTCCGTATATTCTAAGTACTTTCCACAAACCTTCTCTATCCACTCTGTCATAGGCCTTCTCCAAGTCCATAAAGGCAACATACACCTTTTGTTTCTTCTCCAGATACTTCTCCACAACACAATTCAGGGTAAAAATCTGATCTACACATCCTCTTCCCTTCCTAAAACCTCCCTGCTCGTCGCCTATCCATTTCTCCGTTCTCACTCTCACTCTCTCAATCACTACCCTACAATATACCTTCCCTACTACGCTTAGAAGACATATTCCTCGGTGGTTACCACACACTCCTCTTTCCCCTTTGCCCTTATATAGGGGGACTATTATGCCAGTCTTCCAGTCACCGGGTGCACTCCCCTTCTCCCATGCTAGTTTGCACATTTTCCATACCCATTCTATCACTATCTCACCACCATACCTCAACATTTCCCCACACACTCCATCTGTTCCTGGTGCTTTCCCCAACTTCACTCTTTTCATGGCTTCCCACACTTCTGATAAGGAGTTCAGGAGATAATGTTCTTATTTTTTTTTATTTATTCATTTATTTATTAATTATTTTTAAGTTCCTCCCTAGTCCTCCATCAAGCTTAAAGAAATACCCACAAGACCTACCTCTGAGATAATTTTGTGCATTTTTCGGTAGAAAATTGTCCCAGCCGAAGGCAGACTCCTCCTAAATTGCAGGCTCGCTATCACTCGTCAGGAAAAAGTCGGCATCTAAATGGCACGAAAGGTTTTAAAGTCAATTAACGTGGCGAATTCCTTAACATTTTAAAACTAATGGGACTAAGCACGAGGGAAAAGAAGGTCCATAAAACCCCGTATTAATATTTGAAGACAACATTGATCTAAGAAAAGAGGTATCATACTGAAGGGGATATAATGACTTCCAATAGCGCTCTGAAGGGCCTGTTATTTTCTGAACCCATTTCTCCATCATGTTTAACCCCATTAGTGTTGAGATATTAAGACGTTCGCCTCAGTAGTTTGGCTATTTCCACTCCTTTCGCCCCGTTTCTTTGTCAGTTTTAAGACCTTAGTGAGTCTGGAACTTAGAAGACTCGGCTAGTGGCTTGGGTATGTTACCACCGAACATTGCACAAATTTATCTCTAAGGGAGGATCATGGGTGTATATTTGTTAAGCTTGATGGCAGTTGTCGGTACTGCTGTTTGCTGATGATACATTTCTGATGAGTGATAATTAGTTGGATTTACAGGGTCTGGTCAAAATATTTGGCAGCGTGTGTGAAAAACGGAACCTGAAGGTAAATGCGGGGAAAAGTAAGGTTATGGTCTTTGAAAGGGGTGCAGTCACAGAGTGTGAGGTGAGGTTGAATGGTCAGGTTATAAAGAATGTCAGGTCATTTAAGTATTTGGGCAGTGCGATGAGTAAGGATGAAGTGCGGGTGGGTGCAACATGGGAAGAGGGTTGTAGGAATGCTGAAACCAGTGATAAGGAATAGGGTGGTCAGCATGGAAGTAAAGCAGTCATTGCATGATAGTGTGGTTGTTATGCCGGGATATAATATGTATACCCCGTTACCCAGTCTGCACTAAAATCCAGTTATGGGCTTATAGACCGTAAATATCCTCAACAGGAACACATCGAACACGTTCTTAATCACAAAAATAGGTATTCAATCAGGTGCTACAAACCTCAATGACAACACACATGTAAATTATACACATATAGTTTATTGAATGGCATAGGGTTAATATACTTATTGCTTCTTGCGATATACTCCGGATCTTTCAATGCGTTGCATAATTATCTCAATGTTAAGTTCACGGATGTATCGAGCTAAATGAGGACTGAGGGTTAACTTAAGGGGAGGTATTTAGTTTGTTCCCTAGACCTCCATCAAGCTTAAAATTACACCCCCTTGAGTCTCTTTCAAGATAAATTTGTACATTTTTCGGTAGAAAAATGTCCCGGCCGAAGGCCGGTTCCTCTTAAATTACAGGCTCGCTATCGCTCGCCAGGATAAAATCGACACCTGAATTGCACGAAAGGTCTTAATATGGGGTGAAAGTTCTTAAAATCGCTAAACTAATGGGGCAAACATTTTATAATATCAAAAGCAATGGGGCTAAACATGAGGGAGAAAGGGGTCAAGAAAAAAATCCCTCAAGTGGAGATCTCCCCTTAACTACTATAAGAAACAGTAAGCAACACAGGTAATGCATAAATATTCAGTCTCTGATCAAGAACACAATTTATAACCTATTGTGCTAATATGAAATAGGAAATATTCAATTAATAAGAAAGAACACGTGACATAGAATCAACCCTTGATAATAATATACTGTATATGTGAGTCGAGTGTCTAACGTATATTTATTCTTTAAAACACAAGTTTCCCCAGGTACGGGAGAATGAAGCGAATTGAGAAATATAACAAATACACGAACGGCTGGTTCGAGTAACGCTCACGGGTGGTGAGAGGCGCTCGTGGGCAGGTAAATCAGCCCGGATAGGGGTGGCTTATGACCAAGTATATAGCTCAGGTCATTCTAGTTACTGCGATCTTGGAAATTTTATTTACTATTTGTGCGATTATGATCTTAGTATTTGGGAGAAAGAGTGGAAATTAAGGGGAATGATATGCTAAATTACTTTTACGATTCAACTTACTATTAACTTAATTTGCGTAAATTATGATCTGAACATATATTTATTCAATCAATTATATGTAATAATATTAACTTGGGTCGAGGAATTCAGATTTAATCATTTTCCTTTACTGATGAATATTCAAAGGTTTAAGAGCTCTTGAACGGAATCAAGCAATAATATGGTTAACAGAACAAACGTAGTTAACCAATATAAAGCAACACGTAAAGTAAAATTAGCGTGTACGAATGATTAGTATAATACTAATAATAGAAAAATGGCCACGACGAAGTTGTACTAATATAAATGCCTAATAAGGCATAAAAAGAGATCTGAACGAGTTAGCAGATGCCTATGGCGTACACAACAAAGTTGTACTAATGGAAATACCTAATAACGCATAAAAGGAGGTCTGAACGAGTTAACAGATTCCTATCAAGAACTCACACAAATAGCGGTGTATTCGGATTGATGAATAATTAGATAATCGATCTATGCAAGACTAGAATTCCTAGACGATAAGAATCAAAGTTATTTACATCAATAATCAAATGAACATAATTACGGTTCATATAATATTGGAAATAACGCTTAAACAAACGAGCGTAAATTTAGAATCTCGGGAAGAAAGTATATGTAATAATTAATAACAATTCTTCACAACGAGGGGGGACTGAGATACACAGAATATGAAATTGAGCGTAGGTTCTAGGTAACAGGAATAATCACACATAATACACTTCGTTGAGGTTTGTGGAAAGTACTTAGAATATACAGAGTAGAGGGCAAGTTGCTGAAAGCAGTGAAGAGCATGTATGAGGGTGCAAAGGTGGCAGTACGTGTGGAGAGTGAGCAGAGCGAGTTCTTTGACCTGAATGTTGGTTTGAAACAGGGGTGTGTGATGTCCCTGTGGTTGTTTACTGTATATATGGATGGAGTCATGAAAGAAATACTATCAAGAGCAGTGGATGTTGGTGTATCGCTGAAAAGGGAGGGAATTGAGTGGAAGTTACCTATACTGCTGTTTGCGGATGATACAGTTCTGATGAGTGATAATGAATGGGAGTTGCAGGGTCTGGTAAATGAGTTTGGAACAGTGTGCGAAAAACGGAATTTGAAGGTAAATGCGGGGAAGAGCAAGGTTATGGTCTTCGAAAGGGGTGAAGTCACAGAGTGTGAGGTGAAGCTGAACGGTCAGGCTATGGAGATCGTCAACTCTTTTATGTATCTGGGCAGTGTGTTGAGTAAAGATGGGACTATGAATGAAGAAGTGTGGGAGAGGGTACAACAGGGGAAGAGGGTTGTAGGAACGCTAAAAGCAGTAACAAGAAATAGGGTGGTCAGTGTGGAAGTGAAGAAGTCCTTGCATGACAGTGTGGTAATCCCGACACTGACTTACGGAAGCGAAGCATGGACGTTGGTTGAGAGACTCAGACCAAGAGTGAGAGCAGTGGAAATGAATTACTTAAGGAGTGCGTGCGGAGTTACATGGAGGATAGACAGACTAATGAGGAAGTAAGAAGGAGGTGTGGTGTGGAGGTAGATGTGCTGGAAAGTGTGAAAAGGAACAACTTGAGATGGTTCGGCCATATGGAACGTATGGAAAGCGAGAGAATGACTAAGAGGGTGTACGAGAGCGAGGTAGAGGGACAGAGATGGAGAGGGAGACCGAATGAGAGGTGGAAGGATGGAGTGAGGAAGTACATGAACGAAGGCAGTGCTGGTTGGGGGGAGGGGCGTTGACTGACTGGGGACAGAGGTGCATGGGGGCGGTTCGTTCGTGGCCACCCCTTCGGGGATCACGGCGTCAGGCAATAGATAGATAGATAGAATACACTTCGACTTCAACTTGCAACCTACATAATAGAATTAGACATATACAAGGAACATTTGTGAGTATTTGGCTAAGTACTTTAATGAACACAAGTATGTAACGTATGCATAATACGTTCTATGAGAGTTATATAAAATATGAACACTTAAATCTTAGGCACAGATCTATATAATAATTACTACAAATTTTGAGAAATTAACACATACGCAATGAATAAGGATCTTGGGCACAGATCTATAGATAATTTAGCAGTGTAATATTCACATATTTTAACCTTACCTTCACAACAATAATCACAACGTAAAATACTCTGAGACACTTAGGGGAATATGGGAGGGTACTGGTTCGAGAGTAAGTCTGGCCGACGTAGAACGTAGATCCACTGGTCAGGACTTCAGGAGGGCTGCTTCTCACAATCAGGCCTTCAGGATCCGGACTTAAGCAGGAACACAACAGGGCTCGTCGTACTCTCAGGGCAGGGGGAAGGCAAGACAATGGCTCCACTGCTGTTAGATGTCCCGGACTTCTCACCCTTAAGGACATTACCCCAGTGGTTGTTTGTTTTTCCCTATCTTTCCTTAATTTCAGTGAGGCTATGTTCAAGTTATTTCTTAGCTTTAACTTACACGATCACAATGCTAAAAGGATATAGGGAATTGTTGTGATACAGCTGGTGAGGTTAATACTTAACTTAAACATACATGGTAGGTATTACATAATACATAATGATAATAGTTAATTTATTTAATACTCAGATGAGAGGCACTGAGTCTAGCAAAGACATAATCGTAATTCTGGTGATTATGTTATAATTGAGGCTTATTGTTGATACTTGTGATAACTCAATTATTCTTTATCTTATCACTGTGGTTGATGGTTATATGGAATGATAACAAAATATAGGACCTACTATGTCCACTTATCCCGATAGCACTCGGGTTCTTAGTGTTGTATTTACATAACCATGTGCTCATCCTAATGCAACTCTGATGGCTGGGCGAATGATGGCTGATGATTGGTGGAGAGAGTTTGAGAGCTGGATGGTGATTGGTTCCCAGTCCTACCATATTGTCTGGGTAACTAACATACAGTATATGGTTCTGCTCCATAGAACATGGGAATTCCTGGGACTATGGGGTACTCTTCTGTTTGTTGGTTTCTGTAGGTAAGCCATCCTACAGGTTTTATTCCACCCGTTACTTCAGTGGTAATCCCGACATTGACGACATTGACGTATAGGAGTGAAGCATGGATGTTGTTGGAGAGGCACACATCAAGAGTGAAAGGGGTGGAAATAAGTTACTTGAGAAGTGCATTTGGATTTACATGGAGGGATAAACAGACGAATGAGGAAGTACGAGAGTGGTCAGGTGTGGATGTGGATGTGCTGGAAAGTGTGAAAAGTAACACCTTGAGATGGTTCAGCCATGTGGAACGTATGGGAAGCGAGATAATGACTGAGAAAGTGTGCGAGAGAGAGGTGGAAGGACAGAGAGGGAGAGGCAGACCGAGAGTGAGGTGGAAGGGTGGAGTTGAAAGGTATACAAGTGAAAGTGGTTTTGGTTGGGAAGAGGGGAATTGACTGAATGGGGAAGATTCATTCGTGGCCACACGTTTAGGGATCATTGTGTCTGACAATAGATACATAGATAGATAGATAGATAGATAGATAGATAAATGTATAGATAGATGGAGTTCTTGGGAGGAAGCTTTAAAAATAAAATCCCACTTAGCAGGATATTAAAAATATTTCTTCAATGTGCCAGATTGCTCAAAAGTTTGTATACCACCTTTCACAGCCGGGGATTGTACCTTTTTACAATGTCAAGGTGTATAATATACAGTATATATATTGCATGTGAAAGAATTGTGTGTGTGTGCCTGTGTGTGTATGTTCGTGCGTGAGATTGCATGGGAATAAGCGTAAGTGTGTAAGTGTATGTGCATGTAAGTGTGAAGCTATGAGTATGTGTTGTGTGTGGCCTCCGTTGTATGGTGTGTAGGTCACCTCCAGTCGACCCCTCTCTCTCTCTCTCTCTCTCTCTCTCTCTCTCTCTCTCTCTCTCTCTCTCTCTCTCTCTCTCTCTCTCTCTCTCTCTCTCTCTCTCTCCCTACCTCTGCTCTCTCTCTCTCCCTACCTCTGCTCTCTCTCTCTCCCTCTCTTCCTCTTTCTCTCTCTTCCTTCCCCTCTCTCTCTCTCTCTCTCTCTCTCCGTCTCTCTCTCTCTCTCTCTCTCTCTCTCCGTCTCTCTCTCTCTCTCTCTCTCTCTCTCTCTCTCTCTCTCTCTCCCTCCCACTCTTCCACCTTCTTGCTTGCCACCAAACCCCCTCTCCCTCTTCCCAACACCAGCCAGCCATTCACTTCAATTTAGTCCAGTCAACCTCAGTTCAATAAAGCTTCATTCAAATAAGAGATCTGTTCAGTAAAGATATGTAAACCATTGTGAATATTCAATCGAGTTTAATAGACTTCAATTCGTTCTGTGCCTCTCCCAATATCTTTCCTTCGAGCTTGTGCCAAAAAATGTCCTATCCTATTAATCCATTCTATTGGCGTTACATATGGACGACATGAAACTTCCAGGACTGACCAGTGATAACAAGAATTATTCCAGCCCTAGAAACTAAGGAGAATATTTCTGGATGGAAATCCAAAGACACCTTGTATGACGTGAAAATAGTCAAATGGTAGCAAAAAAAAACAAACACCCTCTACAAAACACAAGACAGGAAAATTACTTATGATTTTTGTGCAGGGGTAATTGATGGACAGGCATTTGGTTTTGTTCTATGTGGATGATGGATACAACAGGCAAAATTGCCTGTAACGAGTACCTCCACCCAGAGTTGAAAGAGTGACAGGGCCAAAATCAATGAATGTTCGAGCCAAAATGCCTTGACATACGAAATTTGAAGCAATTTAAGTCATAGGATGAGGGAAAGATGGATTCAGTGAGAGAGTTTCAGAGCTAAGCTGTTGAAAATAAAAACATTGGAAATATCGTTTCACTCTTGGGTTGGAGAGTTGCACAGAGTAGGGGTGGGATTGTGTTGCAAGACGGGTGCTACATACTCTATGTAGAGGAGGTGGTATACTCTGAGAGAGCTTTGATGAAAACTGATTATTGTGATAGCGGTAGAATAGCGAGAGAGATGCAACATTGCAGTGAAAAGAGAGAGAGTCGATGAGTGGACTTGAGTTAAAAAGACGAAAGTCTTTCTTTTCTACTTTGTCAAGAAATGCTGTGTGAAAGGATCCTCCCGACACATGCGAAAAATATTCAATACATTCAATTCCCCTGTACAGAACAAGAAGCTGTGCATGGGTAAAGAACCCCCGGAAGCGGTTGAGCACACCCATCTTCTGGGAAGCTGTTTTAGCAAGAGTGGTAATATGGTCTTTCCAAGAGAGATCCAAAGAAAAAGAGACACCGAGAACACTAAGAAAAGATGAAGGGTTGAAATGTGTATTGCTTAATTAAGTATAAGGGATAGCCCTGTGGGAGTTTTTGATGGTAGATAAATGGAGAAATTCGGTTTTGGAAGCATTGAAAGCAACAAGATTTTCTCTGCCACAATCAGAAATGGTTGATAGATCAGAAGATAAGTGTTATATGGCTTCATCACATGATTTTTTGAGTGATTGCTTGCTGGGGCATTCTGAAAAACTAGTTAAATAGTGTATTAGTAGAGTCATCAGCATATGAATAGATAGGATTGGAGGTACAGCTGAGAAGATCACTAATGAATATTCGAAAGAGAACTGGAGATAAGAGAGAACCCTGAGAAACTCCGGAGTTGGTAGGTTGAGGAAGTGAACAATGACCATTCACAACGCAGCTATGGAACGGCCAAAAAGGATATTAGAGATAAAGGCACGGATGGAGGGATAGACACCGAAGGAGGATAATTTAGAAATTAGAGATTTGTGCTAGATTCTATCAAAGGTCTTCGATATGTCTAGAGCAATAGAAAAGGACTCAACGAAACCCCGAACATAGAATGACCAAGAGTTAGTAAGATAAGAAAGAAGATCACCAGTAGAACGACCCCTAGGAGCCATACTGGTGATCTGCGAGTAGATTATGAGAAGAGAGATGCAAGAAAAGAGAGCAATTGGACGATAGTTGGAAGTTTGAGAGCAGTCGCCCTTCTTCCAGTGAGAAGGGAATACGTTAGAGGAGAGACAGAGACGGAAAAGTTTGCCTAGGCAGGGAGTCAGCAAGGAAGCATAGTTTTTGAATGACGTGCTTGAATGACAGTGCTCATCTTTGTACAATCGTAGAAATCCCGGGAAAAATATGTGATAAAGTTAATAATATTTTAGATCAAATGTCCCTTAAACACATACATACTGTATATAAGATGCATACGGGTACGTAATGAAAGAGCCACCTGCATGAAACCAACAGTATTACACTAGCAAGTAGAGCACATATCTCCAGCATGCGGGTATATTTTAGCTCTAAGCTGACCTGTCATGTGAGTAGACTCTTGGGGCTCTATAATAGGGTGGGAGAAAACAAAGGGGGAGTGGTGGGCTAGTAATTAATATCTTGAAAATAGTGAATGTCGATTAGAGACATGTTATGGACATCTTTGGAGGGTGTAGCATTGGGGGCAGATGGGGACGAAGGCATTTTGAAAGTTGATGGGATCTATTTTGGTCTCAAATGAGGGGACTGCCCAACTTTTATTTAAGTTAATTAATTTATTCTAGAGTTATTTTACAGACAGTCAGACATACTGTAGACACAAAAACACATCCAGACACATTAAAGTATCAACTACAATAGATAGTGGGTTTTGTATAATGACCCAAAGGATATAGCCACTATAATATCTTGTCATTCCTTGCAATGGTAGTGTAGATAATGCCATATTAACGTATAGGAGTAAAGGCCCTCGCACCTCTCATTGGGTCATCCAGTCATCTCAAAACTATTGTTGTAAAATATGTGAATAACCAAGAACCAATGTCTTGAATAGTGTGAATAGTGAACACAATATTATTTAGGGCATATTATTTAAATTTAAAACCAAATGGGGGAGTGAAGATGCAGGGGTCTTATCCAATGTTACCTTAAAGTTAAAACTAATATGATGTATTTAGGTACCCAATAAAGGTACTGACAACATTTAATAAAAATAAATTAATTCGCTTTTGAAATATTTTGTTAACCCTCACGCCGACAGACTGACGCATAGGAGTGGAAACAATACCGTGTGCTTTACGGGACAGCGAAGCAAAGGGTAAATATTTGAAGTAATGATCATGTCCCAAGAAATGTAAGATCTATTTAACCCTTTCAAGCTCCTATACACGTTTCTGTTGTTTCTGGCTACTGTTAGACGATTTAATCAGATTAGTAACGGTATATGGAAGTCAAAGGGTTGATTGAGATAGTATTTACCCTTTTGATACCCACAGATACCTCTTAAGCTGCATAAACTCGTCTAATGATAGCCAAAATAAACTGCTAAAACGCGCCAGAGTTTCAAAGGGTTAATTGGTGTATACAGGTCAAAAATATATAATTAAAATTAATATTCTGGTTTATCAGGCTGAAGCACAAGGACAATAGATAGAAATAGATAGAGGTATGAAAAGATACAATACCATTGTGCAAACTGTAATCATATAACCAGTTCTAGTTAAGCAAATTCATACATACACAATAATACTTCTGTTATCACGTTATTGCTTTTAATTGCAACTACAAATGTATTTTGTATGTGTATTTACTTAGGCCCATTCCCCATTTTTCCTACTTATTTTCCCCCTGGGGGTGGCCGACTCAAGACAGAGCCTACAAATGCTCCGATAAGAATATACTGTAAATAATCATCACCCTTCTTCCTGTCAATAAAATAATCAAATTTGAGATTATAGCTATTGTAGTATGAGTTCGCTTTTGTAATTTGAAAATCTGAAAAGGGTCCAAAAAAGATTGAGTTATGGAAGGCAAGGGTCTCTTATTAACCCCTTTTTCCTGAAAAACTCTCTCTGTTTCTCTCTCTCTCTCTCACACACTCTCCGCCCAAACAGGTTAATCAAGAAGGAAAGAAGTAATCCAGTAATAACCTCTTACTCTTGGAATGGAGGGTCCCATAATTATGTATTCAACATTATGAGCTGTTCTACGAAGAGAGAGGGGGTAGACATATTTTACAAAGCTTGAATGAGATAAGTTGAGAGAGAGAGAGAGAGAGAGAGAGAGAGAGAGAGAGAGAGAGAGAGAGAGAGAGAGAGAGAGAGAGAGAGAGACAGCGAGCGAGAGAAGAGCAGGAGAGAACGAAATATACATATATATATATACTGTATATATATATATATATATATATATATATATATATATATATATAATATATATATCTATATATATATATACTGTACATATATACTGTATATATATATATATATATATATATATATATAGAGAGAGAGAGAGAGAGAGAGTCCAAAGTACAAAGGAAATCAAGCAACAACAGGTCTAGCGAACCCTCGAAATTGCTTGCCCTCTAAATCACTGAAAGAGAAAGTGGGAAACAATGGCGAGTTTGAAGAGTGAGAAACTAACAAATAAAGGGGATTTGAGAGAATTAAGGAGCCCCCGGGGGGCAAGGGGAGGTGTGGTGGAGTGGTCTTGCCACTGGCCTGGTAATCCAAAGGTCCCGGGTTCAAATCCCGATGTATCAATGGGAAGATATTATTGGGATGGAATTTGTGCTGTACCTAGTATCAATGCATTACCACAAGCCCACCGAAACGTCAATAAAATACCCTCATTGTTCCCTGATTAAATAGCACTGTATGAATATTCCCATATTCAAAATATGCTATAGGGGGGCAATGCCTGGTGAGTTATCTGCTCAACAGGTGGCGTTGTGTGTGTGTAAGTGTGAGAGTCCGAGTGTAGTGGATGAGACAGTGAAGCACGGGAACGAGGTGGCTTCAGGGATGGGGTCGTTTCGGGCCATGAGTGAGCACCGTGCCTCATGTGAAGGCAAGATGGCAGGTGCTCGTTGTGCTCTACGGGCTTCACATGTATCACTTCCTAGACTGGAACAAGAACTCACGGGCTTCACTGTTCATTGTAAAGCGGTGAATGTTAAGGCTCTCAGCCTATGCCCGAGAGGAAGTAAGTTGGAATATAGAAAAAAAAAAACATAAAAAAAATAAAATCCAAAAACTAATGGGCCGAAAATCTTAAAATCTCAAAACTAGTGGGGCTAAACATGAGGGAGAAGGGGGTCCAGAAAAAAACGGTCTGCATGCCCCTTAAGGTTTTCCGTCTCTTCTGGTCTCAGTTACCTGCTTCTCTTTTATGTCTGTGTGGCATGATCATCTTTTGTCTCTTCACTCTTTCAAGCTCCTTGACGCGTTTCCGTTGGGTTTCGGGCTACCCTCAGACGATTTTATGCAGACTAGTAACGGTATATGGAAAGTCAGAGGGTGGATTGAGATAGTATTTACCCTGTTAATTACCCACCGATACTTCCTAAGCTGCATAACATCGTCTAATGATGGCCAATAAAAACTGTCTAAAACGCGTCAGAGCTTCAAGGGGTTAAATGCTTCGTGTTCTTGGATACTTCCTTCTTATCTTTGCCAAATTAAATTTATGATTGCGCGCTTTCTTACATTGTGTTTTATTTAATTAGATTTATTAATTTGATTATTTACATATTCATTAATTTGATTATTTACATATTTCTATTAATGTTGATTATTTTCATATTTATTAATTTGAATTATTTACATATTTATTTTTCATTTGAATATTTACCCTATTATTCATTATTACTTGTCGGCAGGATATCATACAAACTCATGGACGGAAATAGATCAAAAACTCTCTGTTAGTACCTTCATTTGGTTACCGGGAATAGACAAAGGTTTTAAGGGGAAGCTTGCTTCTATGGACCCCCTTCTCATTCATGTTTAGCCCCTTTACTCATAAGATATTAAGAACGTTCGCTCCATTAGTTTACAATTATAAGACCTTTTGTGCCATTTAGGTGTCTATTTCTTTTCCCGGCGGCAAGCGATAGCGAGCCTGTCATTTTCGAGGAACCGGCCTTTGGCCAGAACTTTTTCTACCGAAAAAATTTACAAATTCATCTTTAAAAAGTCTTGGGAGTACTTTTTAAAGTTTGATGGAGATCTTGAGACGAAAGTAAAGAAAATACTAAATATATAAACTAGCAACAAATAAATACAAATACTAAATATATAAACTAGCAACAAATAAATACAAATACTAAATATATAAACTAACAATAAATAAATACAGATCCCCCTTAAGGGGTGTGTGCTGGTTAGTTTTGGTAGCCTATATTTATTCATGTATTCATATATTTTTTAGTTTCCTTGCTAGACCTCCATCAAGCTTAAAAACACACTCCCGAGACCTCCCTTCAAGATAAATTTGTACATTTTTCGGTAGAAAAATGTCCTGGCCGAAGGCTGATTCTTCTTAACAATACGGGCTCGCTATCGCTCGCCATAAAAAAATGACACCTAAATGGCACGAAAAGTCTTAAAATTGACAAAGAAATGAGGCGATAACTAATGGGCCGAACGTCTTAAAGTCTCAAAACTAATGGGGCTAAACATGAGGGAGAATGGGAGCCAGAAAAACCCCTCTGCCTCCCCTTAACTGTAGGCTATAGGGTCATTACATGTGGTACAGATGCAGGCTCTACAGACATTAACTGTAGGCTATAGGGTCATTACATGTGGTACAGATGCAGGCTCTACAGACATTAACTGTAGGCTATAGGGGCATTACATGTGGTACAGATGCAGGCTCTACAGACATTAACGTAGGCTATAGCGTCACTACATGTGGTACAGATGCAGGCTCTACAGACATTAACTGTAGGCTATAGGGTCATTACATGTGGTACAGATGCAGGCTCTACAGACATTACAGTCATGTGGTACAGATGCAGGCTCTACAGACATTAACTGTAGGCTATAGGGTCATTACATGTGGTACAGATGCAGGCTCTACAGACATTAACTGTAGGCTATAGGGTCATTACATGTGGTACAGATGCAGGCTCTACAGACATTACAGTCATGTGGTACAGATGCAGGCTCTACAGACATTAACTGTAGGCTATAGGGGCATTACATGTGGTACAGATGCAGGCTCTACAGACATTAACTGTAGGCTATAGGGTCATTACATGTGGTACAGATGCAGGCTCTACAGACATTACAGTCATGTGGTACAGATGCAGGCTCTACAGACATTACAGTCATGTGGTACAGATGCAGGCTCTACAGACATTAACTGTAGGCTATAGGGGCATTACATGTGGTACAGATGCAGGCTCTACAGACATTAACTGTAGGCTATAGCGGCATTACATGTGGTACAGATGCAGGCTCTACAGACATTAACTGTAGGCTATAGGGGCATTACATGTGGTACAGATGCAGGCTCTACAGACATTAACTGTAGGCTATAGGGGCATTACATGTGGTACAGATGCAGGCTCTACAGACATTAACTGTAGGCTATAGGGTCATTACATGTGGTACAGATGCAGGCTCTACAGACATTAACTGTAGGCTATAGGGGCATTACATGTGGTACAGATGCAGGCTCTACAGACATTACATGTGGTACAGATGCAGGCTCTACAGACATTACATGTGGTACAGATGCAGGCTCTACAGACATTACAGTCATGTGGTACAGATGCAGGCTCTACAGACATTACAGTCATGTGGTACAGATGCAGGCTCTACAGACATTACATGTGGTACAGATGCAGGCTCTACAGACATTACATGTGGTACAGATGCAGGCTCTACAGACATTACATGTGTACAGATGCAGGCTCTACAGACATTACAGTCATGTGGTACAGATGCAGGCTCTACAGACATTACAGTCATGTGGTACAGATGCAGGCTCTACAGACATTACAGTCATGTGGTACAGATGCAGGCTCTACAGACATTACAGTCATGTGGTACAGATGCAGGCTCTACAGACATTACATGTGGTACAGATGCAGGCTCTACAGACATTACATGTGGTACAGATGCAGGCTCTACAGACATTACATGTGGTACAGATGCAGGCTCTACAGACATTACAGTCATGTGGTACAGATGCAGGCTCTACAGACATTACATGTGGTACAGATGCAGGCTCTACAGACATTACATGTGGTACAGATGCAGGCTCTACAGACATTACATGTGGTACAGATGCAGGCTCTACAGACATTACAGTCATGTGGTACAGATGCAGGCTCTACAGACATTACATGTGGTACAGATGCAGGCTCTACAGACATTACATGTGGTACAGATGCAGGCTCTACAGACATTACATGTGGTACAGATGCAGGCTCTACAGACATTACAGTCATGTGGTACAGATGCAGGCTCTACAGACATTACAGTCATGTGGTACAGATGCAGGCTCTACAGACATTACATGTGGTACAGATGCAGGCTCTACAGACATTTATTGTTGTTGTTCATGTTATGTTTTATTGCTCTCTCTCTCTCTCTCTCTTTCTCTCTCTCTCTCTCTCTCTCTCTCTCTCTCTCTCTCTCTTTCTTTCTTTCTTTCTTATCTCTCTCCCTCTCTCTCTTTTTCTTCTTCTTCTTTTCTATTCTTTCCTTCAACTTTCCTTTGCTATCGGATTTGCTTTCTCTGCTAGAATTAAGTCCTGACCACCTCGTTTGGATCGTAAGGTCTGTGTGGCCAGAGTATCTATTTAAATCTCTCTCTCTCTCTCTCTTTTCGAGTTCGCCGTTTGCATTTTTTCATTTCCCTAATTGGATCTATATTGCAACCGATATTGCTCTGTGTTTTCGTTTCCAATTTTCATTTTTGTTTTCACTGCAATTGTGTGTCGTGCAAATCTTATTGTCCGAGTGAGCCTTCTTTCTGTGACTATATTGTCCTTAAGGAGGGTCACCGGCTTTTTGTTTATCTTTCTCTCCTTTTCTCTCTTTCCCTGGTATGTATCCTTTCGGCCCCATTCAGCCAACTTTTTTAAGACGTTTATCCCCATCCAGGTGTCGATTTCTTCCTGGCGAGCGATAGCGAGCCAGCATTGGATGGAGAAATCCGGCTTCGCCGGAGAAATTTTTCTATCGAAAAATGTACAAATTTAACTTGCTGTCAAAACAAAAATATATTTCTGCTGGCTCGCTAACCGCTCGCCAGGAAAATATGCAAATATGCATTTTGAAGGCTTGAGATTTGAAGCTCTGATATGGCCAAGGACCTCGGCTAAGTGAGTAAAGTGTTCTTCCCAGTTTCTTGTAAGGACTATGACGTCATATAAATACGCCGAGCACATTTCCCAGATGAGGCCATATAAAACAGAGTCCATTAATCTGGAACAAGTGGTGGGTCAGTTACACAAGCCAAGGGGGCCGACATTAAATTCTAAATGACGGCCACTACTAGTTGAAAAAGCGGTCTTTTGGCGGTGATCGGTTTGCGTAGGCACCTGACAGTAACCAGCTTGCTAATCTAGCGTGGAAACGACAGTGGCACCATATAAAGAATCAAGCAAATCGAATATCTGAAGGAGAGGTATGGCATCTTTGATTGTGACGTCATTTAGTTGCTGTTAGTCAACACAAAATCTTTATGCACTCCTTTTTTTTACTAGGAAGACTGGCGTAGACCACAGGCTGATGGAGGGATTTATTATGTCAGCGTCTAACATCTGATTTTGCTTTGCTTTTTCTGCCCTCTGTATGGGTTTATTTCTCCTAGACAGTTGGTGAATGGGGGCGCCAGTCGTGTGGATAGGTATGGTGGTATGTTCGATGTCATCGAAGCTCTGCACAAATACATCTTGAATATTTGACAAAAATGGATTTGGAAGGAAGAGGGGGGGGGGGGGGGATCATGGGAGTGTAGCAAATATGTCTAAGTAGTGTTGTAAATGAATTCTGACGTTAAGGTAGCAATATATATCTTTAATGTTGTAGATGGAGAGATCTACAATACTTAGATCATACACAGTATATTCGTTCAGAGACATGTAAGGGATAGAATTGTATATTGATAAAATTAAACATTAAGTAGGGATATCAATAAAGAGAACAGGAACTTATCATAAAGTACTATGCTCCACTATCTCAGAAAAATAGATTTGCCAGGCGTCTTGTGCAGGTCCTGGTTCCGATCCTC
>CM064543.1:31017504-31049933 GCA_032716605.1 Paralithodes platypus | reverse complement strand
CATTAATAATATATATTATTTATCAGCTCACGGTAAATTGCCATGTCTCCATTTTGATTACGAAGATATAACGAAGATTTTGTGGCGAAATAACTGTTGATTATGAAGACTTGGAAATAAATCGATGCCGACACATAATCATTTAGCTATTTTCCGTGAAGTGTTGAGAAATCAGCTGCTAAGAGAATACATTTTCTTCCAGGTGAAAACAAAATTCTATACATGGCGGTGAACCCACAAGTTAAACGCCGATTTTTTTTGTTCTAGTCCCCTGTTACTTCTCATGCTTAGCCCTATTTGTTTTGACATTTTAAGACGTTCGTCCCATTAGTTGAGCGATTTTAAGACCTTTCGTCCAATTTTTCTGTCAATTATAAAACCTTTTGTGCCATTTAGGTGTCAATTTTTGTCCTGGCTAGCAGTAGCAAGCCTGTAACTTAGGATAAATCGGCTATACTTGTATACTGTATATATCGGCTATACTCGTATACTGTATATATCGGCTATACTTGTATACTGTATATATCGGCTATACTCGTATACTGTATATATCGGCTATACTCGTATACTGTATATATCGTCTATACTCGTATACTGTGTATATCGGCTATACTCGTATACTGTATATATCGGCTATACTCGTACACTGTATATATCGGCTATACTCGTATACTGTATATATCGGCTATACTCGTATACTGTATATATCGGCTATACTCGTACACTGTATATATCGGCTATACTCGTATACTGTATATATCCGCTATACTCGTATACTGTATATATCGGCTATACTCGTACACACACACACCTACACTACCGAGGATTAACCTCCCATTGTAGTACCTGCACCCTCTTTACCCTGACCATACCAAAACAGTTTCTGTATGTATGTATGTTTGTGTGCATACGTGAGCGTTTGTGTATACGGACATGTGCACACTGACTGCATGTTCTTATGTTCCTATATATGTATGTATATGTATGTGCGCACGTACGTGTATATACGTATGTTCTGTATATGAGTAAGTAAATAAATGTGTATATGTACTGTATATCACTTACTCTCATGGTTATTTTATGATAATTTGTATTCTGCACATGCATCATTATTGTATTTATTTAATTTGTTTGTAAACTAAGCTTACCATCCTCATATCTGTACATCTCATGTTCATCCACTAAATTGTAAAATGTGTATTTTCAGCTCATGAGGCTGCCATTCTTTAATAAACCGTGTATTATTATTATTATTACTGTATATATCGGCTATACTCGTATACTGTATATATCGGCTATACTCGTATACTGGTGATATCGGCTATACTCGTATACTGTATATATCGGCTATACTTGTATACTGTATATATCGGCTATACTCGTATACTGGTATATCGGCTATACTCGTATACTGTTATATCGGCTATACTCGTATACTGTGTATATCGGCTATACTCGTATACTGTATATATCGGCTATACTTGTATACTGTATATATCGGCTATACTCGTATACTGTATATATCGGCTATACTCGTATACTGTGTATATCGGCTATACTCGTATACTGTATATATCGGCTATACTCGTATACTGTATATATCGGCTATACTCGTATACTGTATATATCGGCTATACTCGTATACTGTATATCGGCTATACTCGTATACTGTGTATATCGGCTATACTCGTATACTGTATATATCGGCTATACTCGTATACTGTATATATCGTCTATACTCGTATACTGTATATCGGCTATACTCGTATACTGTATATATCGCGATTCTATTCAACATATTTCAAATAGATACTGAATTGTTCATGAATCAAAATACCACCAAATTACAGTGTATTATTCAGCGTAAGTCATACCAGTGCTTAAAGGTGTGTGTGCGTGCGTGCGTGTGTGTGTGGAGGGGGGGGGGGGGATTAGACATACTTCTTCCTCATGTTAAGCCCCATTAGATTTTGAGGTTTTAAGACATTCGCACTAATTGTTTGCCAATTATAAGACTTTTCGTGCCATTTAGGTGTCGATTTTCTCCTGGCGAGCGAAAGCAAGCCTGTAATTTATTAGGAAGAACTTAATTTCGGCCGGGGCATTTTCTATCGAAGAAGGCACAAATGCATTGCGAAAGGTGGTCTATGGGGTCTATGGGGCATAATAAAGGTGGTCTATGGGGCATAATAAAGGTGGTCTATGGGGTCTATGGGGCATAATAAAGGTGGTCTATGGGGCATAATAAAGGTGGTCTATGGGGTCTATGGGGCATAATAAAGGTGGTCTATGGGGTCTATGGGGCATAATAAAGGTGGTCTATGGGGCATAATAAAGGTGGTCTATGGGGTCTATGGGGCATAATAAAGGTGGTCAATGGGGTCTATGGGGCATAATAAAGGTGGTCTATGGGGTCTATGGGGCATAATAAAGGTGGTCTATAGGGTCTACGGGGCATAATAAAGGTGGTCTATGGGGCATAATAAAGGTGGTCTATGGGGTCTATGGGGCATAATAAAGGTGGTCTATGGGGCATAATAAAGGTGGTCTATGGGGTCTATGGGGCATAATAAAGGTGGTCTATGGGGCATAATAAAGGTGGTCTATGGGTCTACGGGGCATAATAAAGGTGGTCTATGGGGCATAATAAAGGTGGTCTATGGGGCATAATAAAGGTGGTCTATGGGGCATAATAAAGGTCTAAGGAGGAGAATACAAAGTAAATTTATAAATAAATATATAAATACTTAATAATCTCCCCTTAATGTGTTTGAAGCCGGTATCACACGAGCGTTTTTTCTCTCAACTTTTATCGTTAACACTGGTCTGGCAGCTTATGGATTAAACTTTTATAATAATGATGAATAAATCCCGATTAGCCCATCAGCTGGCTCCATCAACTCGTTTAAATATAGCTTGACTAGGAAGACAAATGACTTCCCTGGAACTGAAAGAGTTAAAAGCTCTGTTGGGTAAGCGGCTTTAAGGGGGGAGGGCTTATTTATTTGCTTAATAAAATAATAATGTCATTATCTTCTTTTAGTTTCCTCCCCAGACCTCCAGCCAGATTAAAAAAACACCCCCAAGACCCTCATTCAAGATAAATATGTACATTTTTCTATATAAAAATTTACCGGCCGGAGGCCAATTACTACTATATTACAGGCTCGCTCTCGCTCGCCAGGAAAATAAATTGACACCTAAATTCTAAGAAAGGTCTTAATATTGACAAAGAAATGGGGCGAAGGATCTTAAAATCGCCAAACTAATGGGCCGAACGTCTCAAAACTAATGGGGCTAAACATGAGGGAGAAAGAGAACCAGAAAAAGTGAACCCCAAGCTCTGTACTGCAACTGAGATGGGGCCATAGATGGGGGAAGTGCTTTGGCTGGAATAAGTGTGGGAGTGATCGAGTTAATAAGCCTCTTAGTTAATATAGCTCTTAGTTACGGGATAGGGGAATACTATGAGAGAGAAAGAGAGAGAGAGAGAGAGAGAGAGAGAGAGAGAGAGAGAGAGAGAGAGAGAGAGAGAGAGAGAGAGAGAGAGACAGAGACAGAGACAGACAGGCAGGCAGGCAGACAGACAGACAGACTATGTGTGTGTTCTAAATTGTTAATATTACACAAATCATACTTCCCTAATAAAGATCTCTTCGGTGAACCCCAAGCCTGAGATGAGTCTATAGATTGAGAGTGTTTTTACTGTGATCATTGGGGTGGTTACGTTAATAAGGCCAACCACCCGGGTAGAGAGAGAGAGAGAGAGAGAGAGAGAGAGAGAGAGAGAGAGAGAGAGAGAGAGAGAGAGAGAGAGAGAGAGAGAGAGAGAGAGAGAGAGCATGTCAACCATCCTAAGCTGCATAAAATCATCTAAATGTAGCTGAAATCAAATACAAAAAACGTCACTGGTATACAAAGGGTTAAGAGTGACTGTGCGAATTGCCCGATCTCGACGTAAAAAAAAAAAAAAAGCCTTCCGTTTGCCTGTTCCGGTACACAGCCCGTTAACCCGTGTTTGGTCAACGGGGGCTATACTATATACAAACTACCTCACCTTAACCCTTTCTGTACCAGCGACGTCATTTTGGTTTTAGTCTAGCCATGTTTAAACGATTTTAAAAAGCATAAGGGGGTAAGTGTATATTTAATGGTCGATTTATTAAGGCGTTAATATTGATAAGGTAATTATTCTAGGTGTAGGAGGGCCGCGGGAGGGTCCGGTATCAATACGTGTCCCTAGCTCACCATCTCGCTAACATAATCCAAAATCCTCGACAATTGTTAACCCATTCTATACCAGGTACTTTTATATTTTATTCTAACTATATTTAGACGCTTTATTGCAGTTTAAGAAGGATTTGTGGTAGTTTAAATAGATAAATGAGATACTTCAAGCCTGTTAATTGCTGGAGGCCCGTATTAAACTGAAAACAATCGTCGAATAGTAGCCAGAATAAAGTTAAAAGGACGACACTGCTACTTAAAGGGTTAAGAGTCTAAGTATACCGAGCGTAAACAACCCAAAATTTGGTTAGGTTAGGTTAGTGAAATGCTGAAACATCTACGGGATTCACACATATATATGAAGAAAAAAAATCTAAAACGAAAATCGAAAATTGTTCTGGTAAATGGCAAACTAAACGTACTGTCCTTCCTCTTTTCCTTCATTTTCAATGTTTTATAAATAATTATTGGGTAATTAGATAACCTAACTAACTAAACCTGACCAAATATAGGGAAGGATAGGATATTATTTGGTAGAATAGGTTAGGTTAGTAAGGTTTTTATTTATCTATCTATCTATTGCCAGAAGACTTATATCCCTGACTGAAAAAAACTCTTTTTATCTATCTGTCTATCTATCTATCTATCTATCTATATCTATCTATCTATCTATCTCTTCATCTCTGAGGTTCTCGTCCTAGTAATAAAACAGGAAAGGACTATTACAGTACCCTTAACCCTTTCACTTTCCCCTATAACCCTTGCACCACCCTGCCCGCTAACACTTTCTCCACACACAACCACCCACATTACTGGAATGGGATATGTTTTTATTTCTCAACAGTAAGGCTAGTTTTCAAGTATAATTTTCGCATATATGATATTTTTGTTATTGTGTCTTCTTCTTCTTCTTCTTCTTTTCAAAACATAAATCAGGACATGCCTAATGATAATAAGAATATTAACTATACCTTTTTGAAATAACTATATTGATCGCTATATGAATAGAGAAGTCATATGAAGTCATATTAAGTAATAATATTTTAAGCTATATTAGGAAACAGGTCAGAAAGCAGGTACCTGAGGAAAAACTGAGATGTTTGTTTTCTATTGGTGCATGATAAATTAGTATTATTATATGATATAACATACTGTATTAAAAGCGTATAACAAACACATATCTTAGTCTCTCCTCAGGAACCTGTCGTCAAGTATATACATAATTTGTGATATATAATACTTGTGATTACCAATAGGATCAAATAAGCTATCTCTCTATCCAGCCTATTATAATCCTTTTCTTACACTGTCAATAAATGTGTACCAACAATATTGTATACTTGTACTGTAAGTATATTCGTTTGGCATAGCTTCCCCTTGTATGCACACGAACCTCAAGCACCATTGCCTCCCCAATTCACCCCTTCTGTACCGGCGAGGTCTTTTTTATTTGGTTCTAGCTATATTTAGACGAATTTTTGTTGTTTAAGAAGGATCTGTGGTAGTAAAAAGGGTCAAGTGGGATAATATAATCGTCTACTAGCAGCCAGAATAAATTTTAAAAAGATGTCACCGGTACTGGGTGTGTTAAAGAAACTGTCAACTAGTTGGGGACATACTGTATGTGTTTAATGCATCATGGAAATATAGCCATTGGGTGTCATAATGGATCTAAATTGTTATATTTGTTAAGAGGCAAATATTATCTCTCTCTCTCTCTCTCTCTCTCTCACACACACCGTAACATGAGTTCAAATGTTTCTCGTGGTCGTATATACAGTAATCCCAACATACTCGAATACACACACACACACACACACATATACTATTTACTATTATCAACTCTGCGTAAGCAGAGTGGTATCGCCCCCCGTATAGTGGTACATGCAAACCGAAATGTCTGTCTGTCCGTCTGTCTGTCTGTCCGTCTGTCTGTCCGAGAACTCCTCCTAGACTGTATGACGGATTTTCACCAAACTTCACACGAACCTTCGGTGCGTGAATGCGACGGTAATTTAAAAAAAAATTGAATTTGTGCAATAGTTATGATCTTAGGTCCAAAATACGATTTGCACCCCCCCCCAACAGGGCCCCCCCCCCCCCTTTTCAGGACCCCCACCGCCCACCCTGTACCTATTCCCTGTGTATGTGTGTGCACACATCATACACACATCATACACATGTCTCAGATGTGATGATAATAGTGAGACGTATGTCTGTCTTTCCGAAAACTCATCCTAGACCGTTCGACGGATTTTCACACAAACTTCCAACGAACATTCGGTGAGTAAATGCGACGGTAATTAAACAAATATTTTTTGAATGTGCAATAATTATGATTTTAGGTCCAAAATATGGTTTCACCCCCCCCCCCCTCCCAAAACCACCACGCCTCCCCCCCCCCCCCTCCCCAAAGCCAACAGTCGTGATTGTGAAACTAGTTGTGATAGTTGGTGGTGATAGTAGCAGTGATGATGGTAGTAGATGATGATGTTGAAAGTATTGGTGATGTTGGTGATGGTTACTGGAGATGACGCCCCGCATTTGCTAAGTTAAGTTAGGTTAAGTTAGTTTAGATGCCATTAAAAGTGATGGTAGTAACAGTGGGGATGATGGTGATGGTGAGAGTAGTAGTAGTGATGATAGTAGAAGAGTGATGATGGTGGTAATATGAGTGATGATGGTAATAGTAGTGATGATGGTGATAATTGTAGTGATGATGATAGTAGGAGTGATGTTGGTGGTAATATTAGTAATGATGGTAACCCTTCCCAGAGTTGGGTATGCCGTTTTGATTTTGGGCAATACTTTATTATTATTATTATTATTATTTACATGGTAACTAGGAGAACAGTAAATATAGTCAGTAAATGCGAGTATAGTTAGTCAATCAACTCAATAGCATTTAACTAACCCTTCTAAAATGTGAAACTAATATCTGAATATGCAAAGCTAGTACATAATGTTTACTGGTCAAATAGCTCCTATACAATCTATTATCTCAACTGGAAAATCATCTGCTAACCTAGTACCTAATATTTAACCCGTCAAATAGCTCTCATGCAACCTCTTGCTTTGCACCTTATTATAAGATAATATAAGTTAGAGTTAAGCTACACACTGTTCCTCTGTACATTTTCAGCCAACGGCTGCAATTATCAATACACCGTGTATTATCATTATTAGTACAAACACACACACACACACACCCTTGCATGCCATCAAGTACTTCCAGTGGTCGTATATAAGCCCCAACACACTTGACTACAACACGCCTAATCATGTTATTCTACGCTCCCTACGTCTCCCATGCACACACCACCCCATGTACAGAATTACTGTAAGTCTCGTTACATGACTAACTAGCTGCCAAATAAAAAACTACATTGCCAAACATAATAACAAGTAATTAATTTGCCATGCATGACCCTTTCTTGTTTACTGAGTTGTGACAGGGTGTTTTCAATGCAATATATTACCAATGACACAAGCAAGGTGTTGGTATGATGATGAGATATAGAAGTAACTTTTTGAACCATTTAATATTGAGTAATCAATTTTCAGCAAATGCAATATTTCGCCATATTAAAGAAAACAGGGTATAACTGCAAAATACAAGCATTCGTTATATAGCCTAAGCAATAGCTACGAATACCACCTAGCTTTCAAGAACAACTATTCATGATAAAATCTAATTTAATGGACTAACACTACCTATCAAGTACACACAATTATTACAAGACCCAATAAACATAACTAACACCACCTGGCTACAAAGTAAGAAACAAAAGTCTTATTGAAATTAAATTAACACCACCTACCTACCTAGCCTCCTACGCAGACGACATATCACTCAATGCACACACCAAGACCTAGACACAGCAACACATCTCCTTCAACCCTCTCTCAACACATTAACACCTAACGAGCGGCATAGGCGGTAATTTATATGTACCGCCCAGCGGGGTGTTTTTACCCTAAATAGGGTTGTTTACGTGATCATTTTCATGCCTAAATAAGACCCAGAGCGTAAAACAAGTATCTATCCATGAAAGGGCATAAACAGAGCTTTCCAATGACACCCCAACCATCCTTGTACGACCGGTAGTTTTCTTGCAATGATCACGCAACACGAGTGCAAAAACCATGTAATTAGGTAGTTTCCCTACATAATTCCCTGTATAGCGAGTGCGTGAGGGTGGGGGAGGGTGGGATTCATGTCAGTAGGTCCGCCGCGGTGGTCTGGAGCAGTCATACGCTTGCTACTCTCCTGCCACCACTTATCTCTCTCTCTCCGCAACATTACGTGCTGAAAATGGCACACGACATAAGTTGTGAACCGCCACTTAGTCCAAATTTCTTTCACTCGACATATGTTGCGCGCCGCCAGTTAAGGGTTAAACGACTGGTGCACTACAAACAGACTCAATTTAGCCCCAGCCAAATCCACCGCAACCCTCCTCTAAAATTGGACAGCAGAACACAATACACCCCGCAACTCACCATAAACAACACACCCCTAACACACGCACACTCACCCAAAATCCTAGGAGTAACATATGATACTCTAATGACTTTCAAACAGCACACCACAAACATGAAAACGAAACTGACACCCAGACTTAACGCCCTCGGGTCACTTGCCCACACAAAGTTTGGACACAACAAAGAAACCACCACCACAGTTTACAAACAATACATAAGATCAGTGATGGAATACGCAAGCCCGGCCGGGGCTTCTAACCTAGCTGAAACACATCATAAGACCTTACAGACTATTCAAAATAAAGCCCTAAAAATCATCACAGGTTGCACAGCTACTACACCTACAGATCACCTACATCAAGAAACCAAAGTCCTCAAAGTTAAAGACCATTTGGACATGAGAGGCACTCAATTCCTGGTAGCAGCCTCCACGAACCAACACCACCCACTACACTACATGGCAACACACCAACAGACACCAAGAAATATCAAAGCAACACCCAGCACACGGTATCACACACAAATACTGTCTTATCTCCCTCCCTGCCCACCCCAAACCAGCTTCCAGAAGCACATCCATACTCATATCTCTCGCCATTCCATCCAATCACTGATAGACAACACGCAGCTGCAGGCACGACCTCCCGAAATCCATCCTTCTGAATCCTCCCTTCCTCGCGAGGACAGAGTCCACCTGGCCAGGCTGAGATGCTGACACCATCCAACTCTTCTGAGCTATCAGAAGAGACTGGATGACTCCGTCGTCGACATCTGCCCGGGATGTAACACAGCACCCCATACCATTAAACACATCATAGAAGATTGCATTTCACATAATCACTTACGCCAACAACACAACCTACACTCCTTGAGAGCTCTGTGGGAAAGCCCTACCGTGGCCATGGCCTTCCTTAGGGACTCGGGGCTGTTCGGCCAGGCAGCTTAGGGAACGACAACAACAACAACAACCTACTTACCTAGTGCAAATATTCTTTACACAGCCAAATATAACGTAATATAACCTGCTAAATCAAAATCTACCTTAACCCAAACTTGTTCAGATGTGTTTATTTAAATTTTCCTGATAGCCATATCCTTATATGTATGATCATAGACTACAGTAGATCTGGACTGGACACGAAAATGGAACTTTGCAGTTAGGGACACAAAATCGAAGAACGAACCCCCAAGTTCGAACTCGAAACCGCGAAAATTTGATATTTTCGCGGTTTCAAGGTTCGAACTTGGGGGTTCTTTCTCCGATCTTGGGTCCCTTGCTGCAAAGTTCCATTTTCGTGTCCAGTCCAGATCTACTGTAGTCTATGGTATGATGCAAATGACCGAAAAAATAGGCCGTTCCGATACTTATATTTCAAAACTATCTGTTATTATTGTTTGTATACTATATTTGTAACTCCCGTGGATATTAGAACTACTAACTAATCTAACCTAACCTAACCGAGTCTAATATTGAGTTAGTTTTAAAATAAAGGTGTTTTATCTCACACTGAAACAATTATATATATATTGTTACGACTGGGACTACGAATAAAACAAGGGCACTCAATGATTGGACTAGTAATAGGGCACTATGCAACAACGGTACGCTAGATCCAAACCCTCGAACTTATATGCCGGCGAACAAAAACACCTATGCCCTCCAGGGTTAATCTGCGATAGCGGGGTATCCTTAACTGGGTATAAATGTACTCTACTTCAGGCTAACCTGCACTGGTATAGCCTGATAACAAACAAGATGCAAGTTATGTTAAAATGCATAAAAAGGAATCTATGGAAAGATCAATTAAATCACTGCAAGATTTAATACAATAAAAAGATGCTTCAATACAGTTACTCTAAACAACAATAAACTCTTCACTCCTATCTTAAAGAAAGTGAAGTATAGTCCTACAGCATAGACCTGGAAACTTCTGAAGAAAGTCTGATGCTCATAAGATGCTCGTACTGATTTAGAACTATATAAAGGCAGGAGGCAGGACACCACACGTGTAAATCGAATACACTAAAAGATAGGACATATAATGTTAACTGACACGAGAATACTATAAATGCGCAACGGTAGAAATGCTCGACACTAAAAGAAGTACTTCCTCATCAACGAAACAGTCTGCTATGGTTGTGCGGCTCAGCAACAACCTAGACTAATAAATGCTGTGAATAATAATGCGCACATATCAAAGAGCTTATATTAAATACTAACAAGTGTCTACTCGATTAATAATGTCTAGCTGGGATACTCTAGGCAAGGAACTGGGGTTGAGCAAGACAGGCTCGTAGCCTAGCGATGTCCTTAAGACTGCATCCTTTAAGTTACGTTAATTGACTAGGGGGCTCTCTCGATAGATCCAGATCACAAGTATCTGGTTCTATCCTGGCGACCCTCTAAAGACAAGCAAAGAGGCAGCAAAGTGTGGAACTGGTACAGGCCAAAACCCTCAGTCAACACAATGCTGCACTCGCAAAGGACGCAACCGAAAAGACAACCCAGGCTACCACAGGACCGGTCGAAGTCATGTAGGTATAAGGAAACCGTACACACATCGGAGACAATGACTACAGTTACCTTATCCCAGTCTAGCATTAAATAAAAGAGCAGAAACACTAAATCAATAATGGAGACACACAAAGTTCTTAACCTATACTAACTAAGAACCCTCAAACCTATTCTAAGTACATGTAAATATATCTGAGGACGGCGCATGCAATACAATGGGCCAGCTATGAAAACCGTATGCAGAACCCAAGGGGAGTGTTGTGCAGTTAATAAAGGTTAGAGTATGGAAAGAGAGAATCGAGTGAGAGAAACAGTGATAAAGGTGGTGATCGGGAGAGAGTGTGCAAAGGGATGTTAGAAGCACGCGCGCCAAGCCTGTCCTGACGAGGACAGCTCCTGGGGACCCTCATGGAGGAGGTAAGTTACACAGGAGACCGCAAAGGCGCGATGGTCGGCCAATCACGGGCCGAGACGTCACAAGACAGCAGGTGTCGTAGGACACAGCCAGACACGCCGTCCAATGGCGAGCGAGAGGCAGGAATGCACCCATACATACAGACACTTACTACCTCCTTGCTCTGAAAGTCTTTCTCATTCACACGCTGGTACTATTATCACTACTGTTGATATAAAATATAACCCGTTGTCACAGACGAAAACAAAGACCACTACTGGACTGTCTGTGACAATGCGATTACTAGGAAAGAAAGAACAACATTCTCTGATAACTGTAGCCCATTTCGATGTCCCTGGCGAGTGCTAGTGGCCAACGAGAGGCGATTCTGCCAACGCTGGTAGACGTCACACCCCGCCCAAGATATGGGACGCTCAACATTAGGCGAGCACCATATCTGACAAGGCAGAATTCCGACAAGACCCGTCACACCTAGCCACTCCACCAGAAATGAATGCAAAGCTCAATCTTAAATAAAACAACATATTAGCATAAAGAAAATCTTACAACCCCTCCCAAACACAATAGTATAATTTAGCCTGCTATGCTCCCTGAGCGAGCTTCACAGAGCCCAGCCTACTAAGTGAAAGACAGGTTCAACTTAGAACTTTAGCTATAACATTGGTAACCTACAATTAACTATAAAAAAGAAAGAGTTTTTATGTGATTTTTTATTTAAATTTAATGTTGTTTTTGACGGCTGCTCTACAGGGGCAAGCCTGGTTTTTCTCCACTCAAACCCACACACCTGTGGTGATCTACGCCGGATCCTCCACCTTCGACAAACAGTCTGCAATCACATTCTCACAACCAGCAATATGGCGAATGTCTAGATTGTATTCTTGCAACATGAGTGACCAACGTGTCAGCCTCATATTCCGGTTGTGGAATTGGTTCAGAAATTTAAGAGGGTGGTGGTCGGTGTAAATCACCACGACTGGCCCGTAGGCAGGAACATATACTTCAAAGTGCCTGAGCGCCAACACTATTGGCAGCAGTTCTTTCTCCACCACAGAGTAGTTTTTCTGAGCGGAATTAAACTTCTTGGAAAAGAAACTGACTGGATGCTCCAAACCTTCCTCGTCTGTTTACATTAAGATGGCACCAGCCCCTACACCGCTGGCATCTGTTGCCAGCTGGAACGGTCTTTCAAAGTCAGGGGCCCTGAGGATTGGGTGAGTGCATAGTAGGTGCTTGACCAGCGAAAAAGCCCTTTCACACTCAGGTGCCCACTTGAACTTTTTCTCTTTTGCTAGCAAATCTGTCAGGGGAGCTAACACAGTAGAATAACCCCGAATGAAGCGGCGATAGTAACCGATCATGCCCAAAAATCTCATGATCTGCCGCTTGGTGGACGGCCTGGGGAACTGGTTAATAGCCTGTATCTTGTTTTTGGGGGGGCACACCTGGCCTAACCCGACCACAAACCCAAGATACTGCACAGTTGCCCGGACAAAGTCGCACTTGCCCAGATTGACCACCAAGCTGGCCTTACTGAGCTTCCGAAACAAGGCTTCTATGTGCTCACAGTGACTCTCAAAGTTGTTATCATAGATTATAACGTTATCTAGGTAGACAGTGCAGTTAGGGATGTCAGCTACTAACTCATTTATAAGACTCTGGAAGGTTGCTGGGGCATTTTTAAGGCCATACGGCATCACATTGCAACGGTAGGTGTTCCCATCAACCACAAACCCGCATACCCCCTTCGCCCGCTCAGACAAGGGCACCTGCCAGTAGCCTTTCACTAGGTCTACCTTAGTTAGAAACTGTGCCTTACCAATCTTGTCTACACTATCATCAACACGGGGAAGGGGATAAGCATTGGTGGGAGTCAACCCGTTCAATCTCCGAAAGTCAATGCAGAAGCGAACCTTCCCGTCAGGCTTGGGCTGCAGAGTGACAGGAGATGTCCACCTAACTGCCCCCTTCTCAATCAGCCCCCGTTCCAACATATACTCTAACTCCGCTCTGAGGGCTGGGAGTTTAATGGGTGGAATTCTGTAGGGTACTGATTTAAAGGGGGGGTGATCTCCCACGTCCACGTCATGCACCACTCGAGTTGTGAGGCCTGGATGGTCTGCAAACACAGTGGGGTATGAAGCAAACAGGCGCTGCACGGCTGCACGCTGTTGCTCAGGCAGGTGCACTAGAGTATCGTCAGCCACCTGTCTGGAGTTCCCCGCCCACTGGTCAGCAGAGACATAACACTCCCAGTTATCCTCCACCTGGGCTTCACTGTCCGTCACTCCTTCTCCGTCACTCTCACATGACCGCTGCAGGTCAACACAGGGACAGCGAGAGGCTCAGGGAGGCACCTCACAAACTCTTTCACCAGATTCACATGGCACAGCTGATTCTTTTTACGCCTATCTGGAGTAGCCACAAGATAGTCTAGGTCAGAGATCTTTTTTACCACCTTATAAGGACCAGCGTACTTGGCAGACAACGGATGACCTGGCAGAGGTAACAGAATCAACACCTCCTGCCCCACTTTAAACTCCCGGAGTTTTGTCTTCTCATCGTACCTGTCCTTCGTAAGTGCTTGCGACCCTACCAAATTCCTACCTGCCAACTCTAGGCTTCTCAGCATTCTCTCTCTACTCTCGAGGACATACTTTAACATGGAACATGGTTTTGCTGTGCCCTCCCAGATTTCTCTAACCATGTTGAGGGGGCCTCTGACTTGATGTCCGAAAACTAACTCATTGGGACTGAACCCTGGGCTTTCACCAGGTACCTCCCGAGCAGCGAATAATACATAGGGCAACCCAAGATCCCAATCCTTGCCATTATCAACACAGTAACAACGCAGCATGATTTTCAGAGTCGAGTGCCACCTCTCCAACACCCCTTGACTCTCTGGGTGATAGGCTGAAGAGACAACTGTACTGATACCCTGCTGATGCATGGTCTGTTTGAAAAGGTTAGAAGTAAAGTTGGACCCTTGGTCTGACTGCAATTCCTGCGGGTACCCGTACCTAGAACAGTACAATAGCAAGTTACGAACAACAGTCTTAGCAGTACCATTTCGCATGGGGTATGCATCCGGATAACGAGTGGCAACATCCATGATTGTGAGGAGGAACTTGTTGCCTGCACTAGTAGGGGGTAGAGGGCCAACCATGTCGATTATAACCTTACTGAATGTTGGCCCGATTACAGGAATAGGGTGTAACGGAGCCTTGGGAATACACTGGTTTGGTTTACCTACTGTCTGGCAGGTACTGCACATTGCCACCCATGACGCCACATGTGCCTTCATATCTGGCCACCAAAACAATTTCGCCAATGCTGCTACCATCTTACGTACACCCAAATGCCCTGCCAACGATACATCATGCGCCAACCTCAGTAGGCTATCACGGCACACACTAGGCTCTACCAACTGGTCAACCACTCTCGACCCACCCTCCCAACTCCGTCTGGGATCTAGAAAATGCCTGTACAATATGCCCTCCCCACGAAAGAAGTCCCCCGGCTTTGCACCCCCGTCTTCATCAAGTTCAATCGCACCGTTACTACACTTCTAAAGCTCAGCATCATCTATCTGCAGCCGACAGATATCCGAAGGAGCCAATCTATCTAAGTGCTCCTGGAGCAACTTATGGCCTCCCCCGATACTGGACTGTTCGATCCTATCTTGCTTAATTGTGTAACGTTGCTATCTCAGAGTTTTCTCACGCACTACCTCCTCACCAAGTGTGACAGGTTCTGGGGCCACTCCGGACCTAAACATTGGTGCTAATACTGAGTCGCCAAGAAGAGCCGCTGGATCAAAACTCACAAAACTTCTCCCAACTTTAGCTTTCTCCTTCCGACCGTTCCTCCGCTGGTCTAGAGACTGAGGAATAGGCTGTGACACCTTGGATGCACGAGATCGGGTGACAACACACGCCATCTGCTGTAATTGACACCTCTCGACCAACTCCTGCCCCTCCCTACTCACGTCGGCCGCCCTGGAACCTCAGAAGTAGGCACCGCAAAGTCGTTGCCGAGAAGAAGGTCGACGCCCTCTACTTAGTTACTTCAACTGTTGGACCGTTAGTAGTTACTTCAACTGTTGGACCGTTAGTCGATGAAAATGGAGAATACACCAAAGACGAAGTACAAATGAGTAATGCCCTCAATACCTTCTTTGCATCAGTTTTTACAACAGAAGACCTCAGTGATATCCCTACACCATCGCCGATTCAGATTGATAATTCAGATGTTCTAAGCAATATCACCGTTACAGAGAGAGAAGTATTGAATTGTTTAGATAAACTCAAGGTAAATAAAACGCCTGGACCTGATACAATCTCGCCTAGAGTTCTGAAGGAAGCTAAGGATGAGCTCTCCAAACCACTGACATTACTATTCAATAAATCCTTGCAGTCTGGAACTATGCCTGATCAGTGGAAGCTAGCCAACGTAACACCGATATTCAAAAAGGCAGCAAATCCCTACCCAGTAACTATCGTCCAATTAGCTTAACCTCAGTTGTATGTAAAATGCTAGAAACGGTCATACGAGACAGACTCGTAAATCACTTAGAAGAAAATAACATACTTAAAGATACTCAACAAGGCTTTCGTAAAAAACGTTCCTGTTTAACAAACCTCTTAGACTTGTTCCACGATATCCTCAACCTCTACGATGAGAGTAAAGCTGTAGATATTATATACCTTGATTTTCAAAAGGCCTTTGACAAAGTTCCCCACAAACGTTTACTGCTAAAACTAAAAGCGCATGGAATACAAGACGGTGTGTTGAAATGGATAGAAATTGGCTCAGCGACAGAAAGCAAAGAGTAGTCATAAACGGTAAGGCATCTAAATGGACCAATGTAAGTAGCGGGGTACCCCAGGGATCGGTACTAGGACCAATTCTCTTTCTAATTTACATCAACGACATAGATGAGGGCCTCACCTGTACAATCTCAAAATTTGCTGACGATACAAAAATTGCAAATAGCGTACTCTCAAAAGAACAAGTTGACGATATGCAACACAATCTAGATAAATTGTCATGTTGGGCCCAAATTTGGCAAATGAGTTTCAATGCGGATAAATGTAAAGTACTACATATCGGATACCTAAAGAAAGCAAACTATTCGATGAATGGCACTCAGCTTAAGAATGTAAACAGAGAAACCGATCTGGGAGTAACAATATCGAGTAACCTAAAACCGAGTCAACAATGTTCAGAAGTTGTTAAGGCAAACAAAATAATTGGCTTTATAGGCAGATCATTTGAGCATAAATCCAAAGAAGTTATCCTAACCCTTTACAATTCCTTAGTCCGCCCTCTTCTGGAATACTGCGTTCAATCCTGGTGCCCTTATTACCAAAAAGATATAAACAAGCTAGAACGAGTTCAACGTAGAGTTACCAAAATGATACCTAGCCTAAAGAACAAACCATACGAAGAGCGTCTTAGAGAATTAAATCTATTTCCTTTAACCCAGCGCAGATTAAGAGGTGACTTAATTCAAGTGTTCAAAATCATCAAAGGCATCGACAATATGAACTGTAGTAAGTACTTCACTATCAACCAATCTAATTACAAGCGGAAACGGTTGCAAAATTATTGGTAAATCTTTTAACTCACACGAATCTAAGAATTTCTTCAATCGAGTTGTCAACTTGTGGAATGGGCTTCCCCGAAACGTTATAGACTGCATCACCGTTGATTCATTTAAACTCCGCCTAGACAAATATCTCGCTTCAAACCCGCGACTGACTGCGTTTGTAAATGAATAACTTTATTTTATCCCCCCCTCAGTTACTAACCCATCTGTCCCCTACTAACCTCCTAATCCTGCCACGGACATTAGTTCCAGGGCAGTAATTCCCTTTCCAATGTTCCCTTACCCACTCTAAACCACTGTTTGGACACTTGATCCTCAGTGTTTTGGAGGACAAGCAACCTAGAAGGGTCACTAGATCTGTTGTTGCTTGATTTCCTTTGTACTCCTTTGTACTGGCAGTTTCTCTACGATTCCAACGTCTATCTCTCGTGTCACACCATCAACCTCCAGCTCCACTCGAACCAACAGGTATGACCGTGTAGCATTAATACCCTGCACCACAACTACCCGTGCCGCGTTTATAGGTTGGCCTGTAAAGTTTTCATCAGAGTCTGGGATGCACCTGTATCACGCAACAACTCCAACCCATGCTTGCAACCAGCCCAAGTCACGCAGCCACGCCCTCAATGGTCGCAAAAAGCATCGCGGACAGGTTTCGAGCCTTCCGGACACTCCTTCACTGGCTGTGCCCCCGCATCTGACATATCACCCCGGGTAAACGCAGAAGACCTCAGAGACACCCCAATGTTGCTAGCCAAAGACACGACTGCTGCAGGTTGGTTACTAGGGCAGGAACGTGCAAAATGCCCCTTTTTATGACACTTAAAACACTCTACTTCACCCTTGGACTTCCCCTGAGGTGGGGAAGGGCCCTGACCTTTCTTAAACGGGATGGTTTTTGGTTTGTGATCAAAATTAGTATCATTGCTCTTACTTTTGTTATTAAATGTTGCATCACTGACTCGGGGGGGGGTGGAGTGTTGCGCCCCTTGTTAACTGCATCGGTTTGTTGTGCAGACCCGCACCCACGAATCAGCGATAATCTCAGGTCAGCCATCTCAGCTGCCTCTTGTAGAGTTTTCGGATGTTTCTCTTTGAGGTTCAAAGTCAGGTCGCCACCTGTGCATTTAAAAAATTGCTCTAGAAGGAATAACTGCTCAAGCTCTTCGAACGTCGTCACCTTCTCTGACCTCAGCCCAATTTCTCAAAGCATCAGACAGTTCCCGGGCATGTTCTAGAAAAATGCACTCACGACCCTTCGTAACACCCCGAAACTTCAACCTATATGTCTCTGGTTATAACTCGTACGCCCGCAGAACAGCTTCCTTCAATGCCTCATAATCGATGCAAGACTCCAAGGGCAACGCATCATATGCCTTGAGTCCTTTGCCAACCAACCTAGAGGAAACAAGGGCTGCCCACTTAACCTCGGGCCATTGGTGCTCCCGGCACTTCTTCTCAAAACGCAGGAAAAACTCGGTGACACCCGACTCGTCAAATGCAGGGACTAACTTAAGAAGGTGCAATAAAGACTGATCAAGACCTCGATTCCCAGAACCGAGACGCTGCCCTGTCGACTCCACCCGAGACTTCTCAAGCTCTATGTCTGCACAGTACTTCGTAGCCTCAACCTGAAGCTCAGCCTCACGTATGGCCTTTCTCTCCTCAGCCTGAATCCTAAGCTCAGATTCCCGCTGCTGCTGCTGCTGCCTGAGCTCAGCCTCATACTTTCGTTGCTCGAGCTCAGCCTAATGCTTTCGCTGCTCGAGTTTGGCTAGTTCGAGCTGAAACAACATCTCTGAAGACAAACCCTGAGGAGGGGGTGCTACTATTGGGGACCCACCCCGTGAATCAGCTAAAGGCATACCCAACCGCCAGCGGGCATCGGCCTGCGGGAACGTACCCGGTTCCAGAGCCCGAGGGGGCGCCATGATAGGAGTCGAGTGGAATGGGGGCTGGGCAGAAGGTGCCCCAGCTCCCGCTCCACCCGAAGCCCCATGCACCCCACCGAGCACCCAGGCAACCAGCTCACCTCTCGACAAACCGCTAGTACCGGACAACCCTAAGACCGTGGCTACACACTGCAGTCCGTACCGGTCTAGCCCCGACACCCGATCCGCCGACACAGGCTCCTCCAAAAAAATCCGAGCATCCTCCTCATTGTAGACCACCCGAATGCCGTTAGACAACTCCACCTTCTCCACCTCCTCGCCTGCTTCCCGTACTGTGTCCTCACTGTGCACTGATCCGTCGTTCGACATAGTGTCCACCGGAAATCCTCAACGTTTATAAACAAAAAAGAAGTACCTAAACTCTCATGTAGCACTATTCACTCAAAAAATGCTTGAAGACAACTCAAGTGCTATTGCCAAAACAAAATTCCAACGTGCCCAAAATATTCCTCAAAAACAAATGTCCACTGCCAAACTGTGAGAAATAACAATCGACCCCCAAACGGTGATTAAAAAAAAAAAAAATCTCCACAAAAAAAATCCTGCAATTATTTCTTAGTTCACTAAAGGTCGCCATTTGTAATGACGACTAAGATAAGATACTAGGCAAGGTCGCCATTTGTTATGACCGGGAATACGAATAAAACCAGGGCACTCAATGATTGGACTAGTAATAGGGCACTATGCAACAACGGTACGCTAGATCCAAACCCTCGAACTTATATGCCGGCGAACAAAACACCTATACCCTCCAGGGTTAATCTGCGATAGTGGGGTATCCTTAACTGGGCATAAATGTACTCTACTTCAGGCTAACCTGCACTGGTATAGCCTGATAACAAACAAGATGCAAGTTACGTTAAAATGCATAAAAAGGAATCTATGGAAAGATCAATTAAATCACTGCAAGATTTAATACAATAAAAAGATGCTTCAATACAGTTACTCTAAACAACAATAAACTCTTCACTCCTATCTGAAAGAAAGTGAAGTATAGTCCTACAGCATAGACCTGGAAACTTCTGAAGAAAGTCTGATGCTCATAAGATGCTCGTACTGATTTAGAACTATATAAAGGCAGGAGGCAGGACACCACATGTGTAAATCGAATACACTAAAAGATAGGACATATAATGTTAACTGACATGAGAATACTATAAATGCGCAACGGTAGCAATGCTCGACACTAAAAGAAGTACTTCCTCATCAACGAAACAGTCTGCTATGATTGTGCGGCTCAGCAACAACCTAGACTTATAAATGCTGTGAATAATAATGCGCACATATCAAAGAGCTTATATTAAATACTAACAAGTGTCTACTCGATTAATAATGTCTAGCTGGGATACTCTAGGTCAGGAACTGGGGTTGAGCAAGACAGGCTCGTAGCCTAGCGATGTCCTTAAGACTGCATCCTTTAAGTTACGTTAATTGACTAGGGGGCTCTCTCGATAGATCCAGATTACAAGTATCTGGTTCTATCCTGGCGACCCTCTAAAGACAAGCAAAGAGGCAGCAAAGTGTGCAACTGGTACAGGCCAAAACCCTCAGTCAACACAATGCTGCACTCGCAAAGGACGCAACCGAAAAGACAACCCAGGCTACCACAGGACCGGTCGAAGTCGTGTAGGTATAAGCAAACCGTACACACATCGGAGACAATGACTACAGTTACCTTATCCCAGTCTAGCATTAAATAAAAGAGCAGAAACACTAAATCAATAATGGAGACACACAAAGTTCTTAACCTATACTAACTAAGAACCCTCAAACCTATTCTAAGTACATGTAAATATCTCTGAGGATGGCGCATGCAATACAATGGGCCGGCTATAAAAACCGTATGCAGAACCCAAGGGGAGTGTTGTGCAGTTAATAAAGGTTAGAGTATGGAAAGAGAGAATCGAGTGAGAGAAACAGTGATAAAGGTGGTGATCGGGAGAGAGTATGCAAAGGGATGTTAGAAGCACGTGCGCCAAGCCTGTCCTGACGAGGACAGCTCCTGGGGACCCTCATGGAGGAGGTAAGTTACACAGGAGACCGCAAAGGCGCGATTGTCGGCCAATCACGGGCCGAGACGTCACAATACAGCAGGCGTCATAGGACACAGCCAGACACGCCGTCCAATGGCGAGTGAGAGGCAGGAATGCACCCGTACATACAGACACTTACTACCTCCTCGCTCTGAAAGTCTTTATCATTCACACGCTGGTACTATTATCACTACTGTTGATATAAAATATAACCCGTTGTCACAGACGAAAACAAAGACCACCACTGGACTGTCTGTGACAATGCGATTACTAGGAAAGAAAGAACAACATTCTCTGATAACTGTAGCCCATTTCGATGTCCCTGGCGAGCGCTAGTGGCTAACGAAAGGCGATTCTGCCAACGCTGGTAGACATCACAATATTTACTTAGGGTAACTATGGCTACTCCATGGGGAAGAGATTCAACAGAGGAACTTAAAATCTTAAGGAGCTTATAGGTAATGGCCCTGACATGCATCAGTGTGGCGACTGCAGAGTGTTGGGCAGTCAGATGTCACCTTCCTCAAGACCCGAAGATGGTGGAGTACAAAGGGAGTACAAAGGAGTACAAAGGAGTACAAAGGAAATCAAGCAACAACAGATCTAGTGACCCTTCTAGGCTGCTTGTCCTCCAAAACACTGAGGATCAAGTGTCCCAACAGTGGTTTAGAGTGGGTAAGGGAACATTGGAAAGGGAACTACTGCCCTGCCACTAACGTGGCAGGACTAGGAAGTTAGTAGGGGACATATGGGTTAGTAACTGAGGGGAGGATAAAATAAAGTTATTCATTTACAAACGCAGTCAGTCGCGGGTTTGATGCGAGATATTTGTCTAGGCGGAATTTAAATGAATCAACGGTGCTGCAGTCTATAACGTCTCGGGGAAGCCCATTCCACAAGTTGACAACTCGATTGAAGAAGAAATTCTTAGATTCGTGTGAGTTAAAAGATTTACCAATAATTTTGCAACCGTTTCCCCGCGTGTAATTAGATTGGTCGATAGTGAAGTACTTACTACAGTTCATATTGTCGATGCCTTTGATGATTTTGAACACTTGAATTAAGTCACCTCTTAATCTGCGCTGGGTTAAAGGAAATAGATTTAATTCTCTAAGACGCTCTTCGTATGGTTTGTTCTTTAGGCTAGGTATCATTTTGGTAACTCTACGTTGAACTCGTTCTAGCTTGTTTATGTCTTTTTGGTAATAAGGGCACCAGCATTGAACGCAGTATTCCAGAAGAGGGCGGACTAAGGAATTGTAAAGGGTTAGGATTACGTCTTTGGATTTATGCTCAAATGATCTGCCTATAAAGCCAATTATTTTGTTTGCCTTCTTAACAACTTCTGAACATTGTTGACTCGGTTTTAGGTTACTCGATATTGTTACTCCCAGATCGGTTTCTCTGTTTACATTCTTAAGCTGAGTGCCATTCATCGAATAGTTTGCTTTCTCATTTAGGTATCCGATATGTAGTACTTTACATTTATCCACATTGAAACTCATTTGCCAAATTTGGGCCCAATGTGACAATTTATCTAGATTGTGTTGCATATCGTCAACATGATCTTTTGAGAGTACGCTATTTGCAATTTTTGTATCGTCAGCAAATTTTGAGATTGTACAGGTGAGACCTTCATCTATGTCGTTGATGTAAATTAGAAAGAGAATTGGTCCTAGTACCGATCCCTGGGGTACCCCGCTACTTACATTGGTCCATTTAGATGCCTTACCGTTTATGACTACTCTTTGCTTTCTGTCGCTGAGCCAATTTTCTATCCATTTCAACACACCGTCTTGTATTCCATGCGCTTTTAGTTTTAGCAGTAAACGTTTGTGGGGAACTTTGTCAAAGGCCTTTTGAAAATCAAGGTATATAATATCTACAGCTTTACTCTCATCGTAGAGGTTGAGGATATCGTGGAAGAAGTCTAAGAGGTTTGTTAAACAGGAACGTTTTTTACGAAAGCCGTGTTGAGTATCTTTAAGTATGTTATTTTCCTCTAAGTGATTTACGAGTCTGTCTCTTATGACCATTTCTAGCATTTTACATACAACTGAGGTTAAGCTAATTGGACGATAGTTACTGGGTAGGGATTTGCTGCCTTTTTTGAATATCGGTGTTACGTTGGCTATCTTCCACTGATCAGGCATAGTTCCAGACTGCAAGGATTTATTGAATAGTAATGTCAGTGGTTTGGAGAGCTCATCCTTAGCTTCCTTTAGAACTCTAGGCGAGATTGTATCAGGTCCAGGCGTTTTATTTACCTTGAGTTTATCTAAACAATTCAATACTTCTCTCTCTGTAACGGTGATATTGCTTAGAACATCTGAATTATCAATCTGAATCGGCAATGGTGTAGGGATATCACTGAGGTCTTCTGTTGTAAAAACTGATGCAAAGAAGGTATTGAGGGCATTACTCATTTGTACTTCGTCTTTGGTGTATTCTCCATTTTCATCGACTAACGGTCCAACAGTTGAAGTAACTACTTTTTTCTTTCTGATATAACTATAGAATTCTTTCGGGTTTGTTTTACTTTGATTCGCAATATGTAACTCTAGGGTCTTTTTACTTTGCTTAATTAACTTTTTGGCTTTGCGTCGTAGCTCTACAAATTTCACCCGTTTTTCGTCATTTTGTGAGGATTTTAATCTATCATTAGCAAATTTTTTAGCAAGCAGGCAGTTTGAAATATCTTTATTCCACCATTTGGGCTTATTATTATGGCCTGGACGCCGTATTTTCGATGGTATGCAGTCTTGCACTGCTTTTAGGTAAGTGGTTTCGAATAACTTCCAAGATGTATTTATGTCGTTATTGTTAATTAAAAAGCTCCAGTCAGTTTCTTTAAACATAGCTAAGTTTATGAAGTTTGCTTTCTTGAAATTAGGGACTTTTTCGATGCTACTATTTGGTTCGTTACTAGTAAAGTTTAAAGTGAAAGTTATCGTACGATGGTCGCTGTTACTGAATTCATCACCAACATTCAAATTCTCTATTAATTCTTCTTTTGTTGCAAGTACAATGTCAAGAACGTTATTACCACGGGTCGGTGTTCGAACAAATTGATAAAGCGAACTCTCTTGCAAGTTCGTATACAAGTCATGTCTGGAGTGTGAAGTAAGAGTATCGCCCCACTTGGTCACAGGTAAATTAAAGTCGCCAAAAAATACGGTATCTTGTGAGTTACTTACATCTGCAATTTGTTCATAAATTTCTCGGTCAGTTTGCACTGATTGAGCTGGAGGTCTGTATATTAATGCAAGTATTATTGTTGTACCTTTATTATTCTTTATTAGCACAAAAGATGTGTCGACGTTCACAATTTGAGGTTTTGACAAGAGGGTCGGGTTAAGACTTTCTTTGATATAAAATAAAACGCCACCTCCATTTTTATTCATTCGGCTTTTCTCAAACATTACATAACCGGGAAGTGAATACTCTGCTAAAAAGTCTCTATCTACTGTATTGAGCCAAGATTCTGTTATACCAATCACATCATAATTTTCAGTAAACACTAGTTCCTCTAAATCTGAAAATTTATTGCGTATGCTACGAGCGTTTGTATAGAAAACCTTTAAAGTTGCGGTTTTAGAACTCGCAGAACGTTCTTTAATCAAATTTTTGGTTCTGATCGGATCTACATTTACATTCATGGCTGACATCGGTCCTCGGTCGTTATCCCTGGCGGTTTTGAATTTGGGTCGTGTTGGTGGAGCTTTATCCAAATTCGCGGTTCTTGACAGATTAGCATTTACTTCCTTCGCAGGTTGCCGCCCTCGCTGTCTTCGGTCCTCCTTCCTGGTTGTCCTGTGCTGAGTCGATTTCTTCTCCGAAAATCCTTCACCGCATCGTTGAGAAGACGCCCAAAACGTGCTGCTCCCACCTGGTTCAGATGAACTCCATCGTCCGAAAACAAATAGTCATCGTAGTAGAAATTGTCCCAGGTGTCGATGAATCCCACGTTTTCCTTCCTGCAGAGGTTTGCTAGACAACGATTTGTGCTGGTGGCTATGTTGTAAAATCGGCTCTCTACACCAAGCCGGGGGACGATTCCCGAGACGATGATCCTTGATGATTTCTCCTTAAACGACTTGATCAGCTGCTGGTACTTTAAAAGCAAATCTTCCGACCGGGTTCGCTGTACATCGTTGGATCCAACGTGGATGACGTACATTGTATTAGCAGGGGCCAGCTTAGATACTTCGTCAACTGCAGCAACTACGTCGTCCACACCACCACCAGGGATACAAAAACGCTTCCTGGTCTTAGGTGCTCTGGCGCAAAACTCTGTGAGCTGACCACGTATCATCGAGTCTCCCACGAGCCGGACTTCTTCTATTTCCGCTTCGTCATCTGAGTCTGCGAGTATCTGGAAGCGAGTCTGGGGTTCCCAGGTGTAGCTGCAGCTCAGGTGTTGTTGGCTTGGACTCAGATAGTTTAGTGTTGCTGGCTCGGGCTCTACAGGTGCCACAGGTATACATCAGGCGTTTGCAGACTGCAGGGACACTACGACTATTATAATTAAGTCAGGTGTGCCAGTGATACATGAAACGTTGCCGGTCTCAGATGAATCAACAGTAATGCCAGTGGTACATGAAGCTTGGTTACCAGTCTTAGACGAAGAAGGAATGGGTCAGTGGTGCATGAAGCAATGGTTCTAGCCTCAGACTAAGTATCTCTGTCAGTCTCAAATGAAGCAGGTAAATATTGAGTCTTGACATTATAATAGCTAGATGGTGAATGATGTCGAGTTATGATGCACTGGTAGTGTTAGCATCTTTTGGGTCATCCTGGGGCTCCTGTTCCAGGGCAACTGGGGCATGGGTGAACGGGGATAGATGCTGGTGGAGAACTCTGTGAGTATTGATATTTTCTTCTTCTGATGGCTCTCAGGAGGGTAAAGCCTGGTGCACCGTTTTCCCTGCGTCTGTTATCTGTGATTGGGTTTAGAAGGGATTCGGATTGTGATCGTGGTTGAGACTTTATTTTCAGTGTGAGCTTAGCTATATATATTAAATCGAACCCTCACTTAGTTAATTTTAAGTTAATTTAGTCATGGACATTATATGTGCTACTTTTGATAATTATTACTTAAACAAGAGCAGCTCGTTAGAATTTGCTCGTCTTTTTTTTGTATTCCTTTGTATAAACTGTTTGATTAGTTTAATTAATGTGATTGAATGAGAGAAAAGATAAAGCTGCCTGTAACAAGATTAGTTACACAAACCCATATATATATATATATATATATATATATATATATATATATATATATATATATATATATATGTAATATGTATATATTACCAGTCTTGCTAAGGCAGCCTCCCAGAAGCTGGGTGTGCTCAACCACCTTAGGGGGTTCTTTTCCCCTGCACAGCTTCTTGCTCTGTACAGGGGCATAGTGCGTCCTTGTATTGAGTATTGTTCACATGTGTGGGGAGGGTCCTCTCACACCGCTCTCCTAGACAAAGTTGAAAGGAAGGCCTTTCGTATCATTAACTCCCGTCCAATCACTAACTCTCTGCAATCTCTCTCTGTCCGCCGCAATGTTGCATCTCTCTCGCTATTCTATCGCTACTATAATAATCAGTGTTCCTCAGAGCTTTCCCAGTGTATACCACCTCCTTTACGTAGGGCACGTGGTACCCGTTTTGCAACTCAATCCCACCCCTACTCTGTGCAACTCTCCAACCCAAGAGTGAAACGTTACTCTCAAACTTTCTTCTAGTCAACAGCTGAGCTCTGGAACTCTTTCCCAGAATCAGTCTTTTCCTCTTCCTATGACTTAAATTGCTTCAAACGCCATGTGTCCAGGCATTTTGGCTCGAACGTCCCTTGATTTTGGCCCTGTCACTCTTTCTTCTATGGGGGAGGCACTCACTATAGGCAGTTCTGCCTTTTGCCTCCCTCAATCACATAGAAAAAAAAAATATATATATATAATTATATAGGCCTATATATATATATTATATATATATACTGAATATTAACTCACACATTCTTTTTAACATATACATACTCATAACTATCTCTCTCTCTCTCTCTCTCTCCCCCTCTCCTCCCCCCTCCCCCAACCCCAACCCCAACAAAAGGCACCGCCATCCCCTCAACAACTATCTCTCACTCTCACTCTCACTCTATCACTCTCATCTCTCTCTCTCTCTCTCCCCTGCCACCCCCCCCCCCCCCAACCCCAACAAAAGGCACCACCGTCCCCTCAACAACTTCCGCTTTACGAGGAGTGCCCCACCCGGGTGAATACAGCCCCCCAATAAACTAATTCTCTCTCTCTCTCCTCCCAACTACCCCTCCCCCCCCCCCCCCCCCCCCCCCAACCCCAACTAAAACTAAAGGCACCGCCTCTCTCCCCTCCAACGACTTCCGTTTTACGAGGAGTGCCCCAACAGGGTGAATACAGCCCCTCAATAAACTAATCCTCTCTCTCTCTCTCTCCCTTTTCGTTCTCTCTCTCTCATTCTCTCACTTCCATTTTCTCACTCTCACCCCCGCCCTTCTCTCTCTCTCTCTCTCGCTCATATCTCTCTCTCTCTCCATCTCTCTCTCCCTTTCGTTCCCTCTCTCTCTCTCTCTCGCTCATATCTCTCTCTCTCTCTCTCGCTCATATCTCTCTCTCTCTCTCGCTTATATATATCTCTCTCTCTCTCTCCCTCCATCTCTCTCTCACTTTCGTTCTCTCTCATTCTCACTCACTCTCACCCCCCCTCTCTCTCTCTCTCTCTTTCTCTTTTCCTCCATATCCCAATTTATTTCCCCCCCCCCAACTCTCTCTTTCTTTCTTCTCCTCTCATCCCTAGTTCGTCCCCCACGGGCTGCACCGCTCTGGAGCTGCCGCCAAGTGTCAACAAGTACCACCGGGGCACCCCCCCCCCCTTCAAACCCCGGTTTATGAGGGGAAATAGGGGTATAACATAAGGGCCCTAGGACCATCCCCCCCCACCCCCAAAACCCGTCCCAAATTTCTTTTTAAAGTGCCGACGTAACCGAAACTACCCTCACCCCCCACCAACACCCTGCAACCTGCATCATCAACATCGGAACAACTTTTAAGGGAAGTGACCACTCCAACATTTTGTACCTTTCGTTTTTGCAAATTCTCCCTCACTAACCCCAAATCATGGCACCGATCAGAATTAAATGCCCCTCCTGTAACAAGAACTACTACAAGGAATGGTATCCGCGTCATGGGTATCCAAATGCCAAGTGTTTTATGTGTTTAACTGGTGAAAACTTTTTGCTCTTGGAGTGCACATTAGAAGCACACAAGGCACAGGCTGACGAACTGAAGCGAGATAATCTCACACTAAAGGAGACTGTAGGTGTACTTTCGCATCAAAATTTCTTACTAAAAGAGCGAGTAAATGACATAGAGAGTAAGCAAGTCGACGTTGTTAAAAATCTTCAAAAAGAAAACCCATCCAATGATCTATATCAGACAGTAGTCAACAGGCGTAACAAGAACAAATCCCAAAGGAATAGGAAAGCGACACCAGGTATCCCTATCAAAAACAGATTTGCTGTTCTCGCCGAAAACAATGAACACGAGGTAACTGACCACGTGAATGGGAATGGGAATGGAAAAGCGACACCAGGTAACCCTATCAAAAACAGATTTGCACACGAGGTAACTGACCACGTGAAAGCAAGCTCGAAAGGCAAGAAAATTTCTGACAGGAAAACAACGAAACCATCAAATCACGGAGTCAGCGGGAAGGAGAAACTCGCCCTAGTCTATGGTGACAGTCTCATGCGAGGTCAAGGAGCTGCCTTTGCCACCAAGAACAGAGGAAAAAGGTCAGTAAAGGTCATTCCAGGCGGTAAAGTCGAACATATCTTGAAAGACATAACTAACTCCGCCATACCAGAGGGCACCTGTGTAGTCGTCAATGTTGGCTCAAATGACTGCTTTGACGGAGGTAAGGCCCCAATTAAGAACATAGAAAAAGATTTCGAGAACCTAATTAAAGTCATGAAAAGGAAGACCACGAAATGTGTGGTAAGCGGCGTCATACCCCGGATTAAAACAAGCTCATATGGACAAAATAGAGCCATAGAAATTAACAACGCAGTCAAGGTCATGTGCGAACAAGAGAAGGTACTGTATGTGGACAATTGGACCACCTTTGTAGGGAACTCGTCCCTGTACAGCGGAGATGGCATTCATTTATCAGAAAAAGGCGTTCAGCACATGAGTGACACCCTAAATCAAGCAACCTACATTGCCCATGAAAACAACGCCAGTCAGGACCGAGAGATAACTATGCTAATAGACTCCTTTGAGTATTGACATCGCTACCCCCGGAAAAGCCCTCCCACAACCCCACCCAATCAAACTCCACCCGCACAGTTAAGAGAAATAAATAACCCCGCCCAACCCTTCCAAGTCCATCACAACCATTTAAACGAAACCGTCAACCCCAATGGCCCACAAGTTGCGAAAATGTACCTACCTGAACCACAAAACAAACTAAACAACCCCACCCAACCCCATCCAAGCCAACCCAACCAACTGAATGAATTTGACAACCCGCCGCGGCTTCAAGTCACAACCCCAAACCCATCCCCACCAATAAGAAAAACAAATCCAGCGCATGCTGAGAGAAATGATATAAAAATAATATCCATAAATGCCTGCTCAATAAGAAACAAAATAGACGAACTCAAATGTCTGTTATTAAATGAGAAAGTTGACGTTATTTGTATAACGGAAACACATCTGAACCTTAAAAATAAAGATCTACTTCATGAATATCACATAGAGCCATATATTTTTTTTCATAAAGACCGTAACAATGGAAAACAAAGAGGGGGGGTTGCAATGTACGTTGCAACCTACTTAAACCCAGTTGAGGTGACTCTCCCCGAAAGTAATGCAGAAATAGTGTGCGTCAAAATAAATACAAAAAACATGAACTTAAATATCACTACAGCGTACCGACCACCGAGACTAACTGTTGCCGATGATACAATTTTTTATGAAATACTAGAGAAAACCCTTAATTCCGACGAAACAGTTTTACTAGGTGACTATAACCTCCCCCTAATTGACTGGAATACCCTGACCAGAACAAATGCTGAGTCACGCCTAATAACAAGCTGCATCCAGGACAATTTTTTGACTCAACACGTAAAACAGCCGACGCGAGACAGGAATATATTAGACCTCGTAATCACTACCCAAGAAAATCTATTATCAAACCTGGATGTAGGTGAACATCTGGCAACGTCCGATCATAATATCTTAAGAATCAACGTTATAAGCAAATATTCCTCAGTAAAAACAACAGGAATGGTTTCGGACTTCAAAAACGCAAATTATGACGGACTTAAGGAATCGCTATCAAACATACACTCAAACCTCATAAATATAAACGAAGTAAATGAACTATGGGGACATTTTAAGTCTACAATTACAGAAGCGCATAAACAATTTGTACCCATGAAACCAAAACGTAATACGAAATCAAGTATGCCCCCTTGGTACAGTAGAGACATTGGCAAGGCAATAAGGAAAAGGAATCAACCCCACAAACTTGTAAAAAATAACACAAACACTGAAGTAATTAAAAACTGGTACAAAAATAGTAGAAGGGAAGTGAAAAAAATAATTAGGGCGAACAAACAAAATTACGAAATGACTATTGCCAGAGAAAGTGCCACAAACCCCAAAAATTCTACAGTTACGTAAATAAAAATAAACAGATCAAAAGCGGAATCGGACCGCTAATAGAAGATGGCCAGACAATAACAGGCGACACAAACACGGCAAATCTGCTCAACAAATATTTTGGCTCAGTTTTCACAGAAGAAATTATCGATCATACCCTTGAAAATAACACCTCAACTCATATGATAGGAGATTTCACCATCAGTGTTAGCGAAGTACAAAGCAAATTGAGTAATTTAAATGTATATAAGACCCCGGGACCCGACATGCTTCACCCGAAAATAATTAAGAATGTTAAGGACGAAATAGCAAAACCCCTGACACAACTATTTAACTTATCATTACTACAGGGGATTATACCGAGTGATTGGAAAGATGCGAACATTACGCCGATATACAAGAAGGGTAGCAAGGCCAAAGCGAGTAATTACAGACCAATTAGTCTAACTTCAATTGTAGGAAAAATCATGGACAAAATCCTTAGAGATAAGATAGTAGATTACCTCGAATCAAACAACCTAATCAAAAATAGTCAACACGGCTTTAGATCAAATAAGTCAAACAACAAATTTGATTGAATTTTATAACAAACTATTCACATATAACGACATGACGAAATCACTAGCTATAATCTTCTTGGACTTTCAAAAAAGCTTTCGACAAGGTGCCTCACCGAAAACTATTGGCTAAACTGGAGAGGATAGGGATCAAAGGTGAAATTTATTCTTGGATACAAAATTGGCTTACAGACAGAAGACAGAGAGTGGTGATAAATGGAGTGGAATCGGAGTGGGAGCCTGTCACTAGTGGAGTTCCACAGGGTTCAGTCCTTGGACCGGTCCTGTTTCTCATTTACATTAAGGATATTGATGTAGGGGTAAACAACACCATTTCCAAATTCGCCGACGATACAAAAATAGGAAATACAGTCCTGAACGAAGATGATAGAAATGCGTTGCAATCTGATTTAAACAAGATATCAGAGTGGTCGAAAAAATGGCAGATGCCCTTCAATGTCGATAAATGTCAGGTGCTGCAGGTTGGTAGCAGAAATATGAAATACAAATACGAAATGAATGGCAAACAAATAAAAACCGCAACGGTAGTAAAAGACCTAGGGGTACTAATATCTGAAAACCTAAAAACTTCCGACCAATGTATAGCAGCTGCAAATAAGGCAAACATAGCATTGGGCTTTATTAAACGAAAATTTACATATAAACATGAAAACGTAATAGTGCCACTGTTCAAAAGTATGGTGAGGCCCCACCTTGAATATGGTGTGCAGTTCTGGTCACCTTATCTGATCAAGGACATTGTAAGACTGGAGTCAGTACAGCGTAGAGCGACGAAGATGATACCCTCATTAAGAAATAAACCATATGAAGAAAGACTTAAACGATTGAACCTGTTCTCATTAAAAAAGAGGAGGTTGAGGGGTCAGCTTATTGAGTGCTTTAAGATACTAAAAGGTTTCGACAAAGTCGATGTAAATGC
>CM064543.1:30885004-31015004 GCA_032716605.1 Paralithodes platypus | reverse complement strand
TATATAGATAGTTTTAATTGTTTTAATCGTTTACAAAGGATCTCGTTGAAATACTTGTAATGAACTATATATAAATAAGGCATTTCTAGTGGTAATATGTTGTATGGGACACCCGAATGTGTTTTGTAAGAGCAAGCTCGAATATGCCTTACTAAAAAATATAAATACAAAATAAATAAATAGCACAAAAGATGAGTACATAAATACAAGTATAAATATACAAAAAAACAGTCCTATCTCGTTATTAGGTTGAATGCAATCGTTTAGCAGAAGTTATTTAATATCCATATAGTAATCATTGGATAAAAGACAAAATGTGAACTATTTGTTTAGTGCATTTAGTGGGATGATGCTCTATTTACATGTTATTTTGTTGTTTTATATTATATAATAATCTTATGCAATTTACCATCGTTTGATGGTAAGGAAAGGGTTAATTGAGATGTATGACACTATATTCCATTTGGTCGTTTCTAAATTGTATATGATCGAAAATCATTAGCCATAATATATTGGCATTTGCAACATCGAAAGATCATTTACAATCTCAGTAAATCAGTGCAATGGCAAAATAAAAGCTGACCGTACAACTCAACCAGTAGACCATTTCAACCAGTAGCTCTCAACCATTGCCTTCCTAACCCATACTGTCTCTGGTAGGTTAGGTTCATTCTTTTAATGTTAGAGGACGCAATAATTCATATTATGTTGGCTATCATTAAATTAGGAAGGATCTGTGGTAGTTGGGGGATTAATGGAGATCGTTTTTACCCATCTGATTGATCGAGATTTTTCTTTTATCTATCTATCAATTGCCTGACGCTGTGATCCCCGAAGGGGTGACCACGAACAAACCGCCCCCATGCACCTCTGTCCCCAGTCAGTCGACGCTACTCCTCCCAACCAGCACCGCCTTCATCCATAAACTTCCTCACTCCATCCTTTTATCTCTCTTTCGGTCTACCTCTCCCTCTCTGTCCTTCCACCTCGCTCTCGTACACCTTCTTAGTCATTCTCTCGCTTCCCATACGTTCCATATGGCCAAACCATCTCAAGGTGTTCCTTTTCACACTTTCCAGCACATCTACCTCCACACCACACCTCCTTCTTACTTCCTCATTCGTCTTTCTATCCCTCCATGTATCTCCGTACGCACTTCTCAAGTAACTCATTTCCACCCCTCTCACTCTTGGTCTGAGTCTCTTCTCAAACGTCCATACTTCGCTTCCGTAAGTCAGTGTCGGGATTACCACACTGTCATGCAAGGACTTCTTCACTTCCATACTGACCACCCTATTTCGTGTTACTGCTTTCAGCGTTCCTACAACCCTCTTAAATTAGCAAACTAATGAGGAGAATGTCTTACAATTCCAAAACTAACGTGGTTAAACACGAGAGAAGGAGATCCAGAGGAAAAAAAGCTTTAGTGAAAATTTCCCCTTAAACTTTGGCTGCGACGTCATGTGGTTCTAGCTTATGTGAGCCTTTGTAGGGGTCATACACGTGGGGGTCAGGAAGGGTCAGCCTCACTCACTATACAGGCAGACGAAGCCCAGGGCAATATACCCTCTTAGGCCTACTCACACGTAGGCTCACTGCTATCCTTGGTCTCCCTGCACTCCTTCCACCAGTAACTGTAAGGACCCGATTTCATCTAACTTTGTCTTTGATATGATTTTGTCCATTATAATTCGTGTGTGTGTGTGTGTGTGTGTGTGTGTGTGTGTGTGTGTGTGTGTGTGGACGAGCGGTTGTGTGTTTATTGGTACAAATCTCTGGATATTTGTAGGTTTACAGGTACATGAGGTTTGGGGCGACAGTTAATCGGTACACACCTCTTTAAAATACGTTGAAATGGAGTGTTTTCTGTTAGGTTAGGTAAGTTAGGTTAGGTTAGGTTAGGTTAGGTTAGGTTAGGTTAGGTTAGTGTAATTTAGGTTTAAAAATCGAAAAATGTACTCGTAAGCATGCACCAAATTGATATGTACCGATAAACGCCAACCGCTCGGGTGTGTGTGTGTGCGTGTGCGTGTGTGAGTGTTTTCCTTTTATTCAATTAGCGAGAAATTGACATATATCCATCTTAATTCTATCTATCTATCTATTGTCTGACGCCGTGATCCCCGAAGGGGTGGCCACGAACGAACCGCCCCCATGCATCTCTGTCCCTAGTCAGTCGACGCCCCTCCCAACCAGCACCGCCTTCATTCATATACTTCCTCACTCCATCCTTCCACCTCTCCCTCGGTGCACCTCTCCCTCTCTGTCCTTCCACCTCGCTCTCGTACACCCTCTTAGTCAATCTCTCGCTTTCCATATGTTCCATATAGCCGAACCATCTCAAGTTGTTCCTTTTCACACTTTCCAGCACATCTACCTCCACACACCTCCTTCTTACTTCCTCATTCGTCTGTCTATCCCTCCATGTAACTCCGCACACACTTCTCAAGTATCTCATTTCCACCGCTCTCACTCTTGGTCTGAGTCTCTTCCCGAACGTCCATGCTTCACTTCCGTAAGTTAGTGTCGGGATTACCACACTGTCATGCAAGGACTTCTTCACTTCCATACTGACCACTCTATTTCTTGTTACTGCTTTCAACGTTCCTACATCCCTCTTCCCCTGTTGCACCCTCTCCTGCACTTCTTCATCTATAGTCCCATCTTTACTCAACACACTGCCCAGATACTTAAAAGAGCTGACAATCTCCATAGCCTGACCATTCAACTTCACCTCACACTCTGTGACTTCACCCCTTTCGAAGACCATAACCTTGCTCTTCCCCGCATTTACCTTCAAATTCCGTTTTTCGCACACTGTTCCAAACTCATTTACCAGACCCTGCAACTTCCATTCATTATCGCTCATCAGAACTGTATCATCCGCATACAGCAGTATAGGCACCTTCCACTCATTTCCCTCCCTTATCAGTGATACACCAACATCCACTGCTCTTCCTAGTATTTCTTTCATGACTCCATCCATATATACAGTAAACAACCACGGGGACATCACACACCTCTGTTTCAACCCAACACTCAGGTCAAAGAACTCGCTCTGCTCATTCTCCACACGTACTGCCGCCTTTGCACCCTCATACATGCTCTTCACTGCTTTCAGCAACTTGCCATCTAATCTGTATATTCTAAGTACTTTCCAAATGCCTTCTCTATCCACTCTGTCATAGGCCTTCTCCAAGTCCATAAAGGCAACATATACCTTTTGTTTCTTCTCCAAATGTTTCTCCACAACACAATTTATGGTAAAAATCTGATCTACACATCCTCTTCCCTTCCTAAAACCGCCCTGCTCGTCGCCTATCCATTTCTCCGTTCTCACTCTCACTCTCTCAATCACTACCCTACTGTACACCTTCCCAACTACGCTTTAAAAGACATATTCCTCGGTGGTTACCACACACTCCTCTTTCCCCTTTGCCCTTATATAGGGGACTATTATGCCAGTCTTCCAGTCATCGGGTGCATTCCCCTTCTCCCATGCTAGTTTGCACATTTTCCATACCCATTCGATCACTATCTCACCACCATACCTCAACATTTCCCCACACACTCCATCTGTTCCTGGTGCTTTCCCCAACTTCACTCTTTTCATGGCTTCCCACACTTCTGACCTCCTGATCCCCACCTCCTCCTCCACTACTTCTCCTCTTCTCCCTCCCATACCCCATCCAACTATGTTTGCTGGCTCTTCATTCCTTACATTTAGCAACACGTTGAAGTACTCCCTCCATCTTTCGACTCTCTCTTGCTTCTCGGCTAGCATTCTCCCATTCTTATCTTTCACACTCTTACTGTTTCCCTTGCTACCTTCCCTAACTTCCTTGACTTCTTTCCAGAACAGTTTCTTACACTCCCTCCATTTTACACTCAGATTCCTTCCAAATTCCTCATCTACTCTTCTCTTACTTTCCTTCACTACTCTCTTCACCACTCTCTTTCTCTCCACATACCTCGCTCGTTTCTGCCTCTCCAAATCTTCATTCCCTCTACTACCCAACCACTCTCTATACGCTTTCTTCTTATCTTCCACAGCTATTTTTACCTCATTTGTCCACCATGCTGTACCTTTCACTCCCCTCCCTCTTCTCCTCACTCCACACACCTCCTCACATGCTGCACAGACCTCTTCCTTAAACACCTTGCTTATCTCCTCCACTTCCTCCATATCTTCCAGGACGAACTCACCTAGTCGTCTTTCTACGGTTCTCCTGTACTCTTCCTTGATTTCCTCCTCCTGCAGCCTCTCCACCCTCCTCACCATTCCACCTTCCTCTCACCTCCCTCCAGGTCTCCTCACCCACTTCTTTTGTATCCTAATATTAGTTACTACTACATAATGATCAGACAGACCACCTCCAATACCCCTATACACCCTAGCATCCATCACATATTATTTCTTCATTCTTTCATCCACACATATATAATCAATCAGTGACTTTCGTTCCACCACTGTCTTATCCTTCATCATCCACACCACTTTCCATGTGTATCTGTGTATCATTCTGTGTCGGAAGAAGGTGTTGGCTATCCACAACCTCCTCCCCACACATACATCCACAAGTGCACTACCATTCCCATTCACCTCTGACGGTACCCCCCACCCTCCCACCACTCCATCAACTTTCCTATCCCTCCTTACCATTCATATCCCCAATCAGAAATATTCTTTCGTTCTTGTCAAACTTATCCAGGCATGCCTCCACATTCACCCAGAACTCCTCTTTCTCTCTTACTTTTTTATCCTCTGTCGGAGCATACACACACATAATCACCCACGTTTGTATTCCTACTTTCATTCTCACCCACATAATCCTTGAACCCAAAGACCCATATTCTCTTACACACTCCTTCCATTTGTTACTTTGTATCTTAATTACTCCGCTCTTATGTTTATATCCATGTATATGTGTATATCCACATGTGGCGTTAATTGTGAAAACATACCATTAATATGATGCAGAGAGGCAGCAGATTCTTATTTATCCATAGATTATCGAGATATTAGCTGCCAATGGAGTCAAATTTCTGCCAGGTTAAAAATGATCCATCCATCTTTCCTTTAGCTTTATATACTCCACTCTCAAAAAAGATGGTCTCGCCAATATATTGCTAACAGGAAAAGGAATACTATTTAAGGCAGGTTCACACGAGCTCATTTTCCGGTAAATTTCGATGAACATTTGTTTTCTCGTACTATTTTAAGCTCTTTAATATTGGAACCACAAACTAGATCGAATGTAGATTTTGTTAGGTAGTTTAAGTCATACAGATCTAAAATTTTGAAGCTGCCGGAGTACAATTATCCGTAAAAATAGACGTAAAAATAGACGTAAACATTCTTGCGTGACACCACCTTAACTCATTTGTGTGATAGAGGACAGCAATTGAAAGTTAATTGGCTGTATCTATCAGATTGGTTACGGAAAATCCGTCTCGCAGGGTTCTTTGTTTCCAAGGAGCAGAAATTTCTAAACACAGAGCATTATCCCTTTGAGGATTATGACCTGTGTTAACAGTTTATTCTGGTTATTGCGAAACGATGTTATTCAATCTTGGCAGTTTGGAAGGCCCTCTTTGAATTAATTGAGTACACAAATTCACAATCCTCCACCTTGCACAATTCACAATCCTCCACCTTGCACAATTCACAATCCTCCACCTTGCACAATTCCTTCGTAATATGAATACAATCATATAATAAAAATCAGAATAAACTGTTAAAACGCGTCATAGTCCTCAATGGGTTAAGTGGAGATGTGTATTTATTTGTCTTAATCTCTCTCTCTCTCTCTCTCTCTCTATATATATATATATATATATATATATATATATATATATATATATATATATGTAGTAAAACTCACTAGGAAAATTGAAACAATGGAACACCAAGCTTTCGTCTATTCTCTCAAGACATCATCAGGGTAATACAAGAAAACAGGGGGAGAGTGAGGCTTAAATACCCGTCCTAAATCATCTGTGAGTTGCTAACTAGCATATAAATACAAAAAGTGTTGCCAACCTACTGCCTGTTGCCATATTTTTAGGAATATACTTATTTTATATACAAAATATATGTACATACAGTATATACATTGAAATATGCCTCACAATACAATCTAATCATATATACAATTTGATACACATCAATGAACTGGCAGATCCCTTTCAAACTGTTATCGTAACTTATATAAATATGAAGAAATACATATACCTGTAGAAATACATATAATTACATACATATACATGCATACTGTATACACGCATACATTACATACATACAAATAAAAATTACATATATAAGAACACAAGAAAAATGGGAGTCTGCAGAAAGCCGATTGGTCACACAAGGCATATATACCGGTATATATATATATATATATATATATATATATATATATATATATACAGTATATAATTATATATATATATATATATATATATATATAATTTTATTTGTTTCTTCCCTGGACCTCCACCAAGTTTCAGAAAATTCTCCCATTCGAGATAAATTTGTGCATTTTACGATAGAAAAAGGCTCCGACCAAAGGCCGGTTCCGTCTTTATTGCAGGTTGTGCTGTACTATGTTGTGTTGTGTTATATTGTCTTGTGTTTTGGTGTGCTGTATTATTTGTATTGTGCTTTGTTCTGTTGTGTTCTGTTGTGCTGCATTGTGTTGTGTTGTGCTGTGTGGTGTTATAGCGCTTTAATATGATACGTTGTCTTGATTATTGTGTAGTGTTACATTGAATTGAAATATTTTATGTTGTATTGCGTTGTTATGGATCCTACTAATTTTTGATGAGTTGTGGTGTTTTGTGATGCTCTGTCATTTAATGTTATGCTCCGTTATGTTATGTTATATCTGTGAGTGATGGGAGGTATCTGAGTCTGGGGTTACCGAATAATTTTAGGCCTATGGCACGACCAGTGGGTATCATGCTATCCTATCCCCCTGGCCCCCCCCCCCCCCCCCCTTACTTCCGTTGTTACAGAGGGTGAGGCTGGGCTCTCTCTCTCGCTCTCTCTCTCTTTCTTTTCTATCCTTTCCTTCCACTTTCCCTTACTCACGGGTTAGCTATCCCTACTAGAATTAAGTCCTGACCACCTCGCTGGGGATCGTAAGGTCTGTGTGGTCAGTGAATCTATGTAAATCGTTCTCTCTCTCTCTCTCTCTCTCTGCTACACACTAGTATATACATCACACATGCACGCACTCTCCTACATTAGACAAAATCAACATTCGCACAGACATAGCATGAACACAAACACACACATAAGTAAAATACACATAAACGTGCACACTTCCCTACAAATGCACATCCAAACACACACACATACAGTAAACACCCATAACAACACACACATCCCCAAACTCACTTATGCTTGCCCGGCAGCGAAAATGTATTAGTCGTCAGTTCCGGCAAACCGGCCACGCGGCACCACTGTACACTCAGAAGTTTGGCACCACTGCCCCACCATAATCATATTATATTAGATTAACCTAACCTAACCTAACCTAACATATCCTAACCTAACCTAACCTAACTTAACCTAATATAATCTAATTTTATATAACTAAAATAACAAAATAAAAATATAAAATACACTAGATGAGAGTGGGATCGATCTGGTTTTCCAGTATATGAGGCCTAACCTATACCAACTGTGCTACGAGGTGACATGCTAAGATAGGTTTGAAGGCTATATTTAAACGCGGTTGGGCCGAGCAGTGGGGCGGTGGCGCCAAACGTCTGAGTGTATAGTGGTGCCGCGTGGCCGGTTTGCCGGAACTGACGACTAATAAAATTTTCGCTGCCCGGTATGGGCCTCATCACTAACAGCAACACAAAAGATTAACTTGAAAAATGCAGAAAAGAGCTTGCAAGATCATTCTAGGGCTCTCATACACACACTACCCCCGAGGCGTTATGGTCTCTTGGGATAGAAGCTCTATCTAGCAGAGCAGATACCGACAGCTCACACTTAAGTTTGGTAAGAACCTCATCACAAACCTCCGGCACCACGACCTAATACCCAGGAAAGCTGGAAGGGGGCAGAACCACAAGATACCAAGCGATTCCCATACCCTACATAGTGATTCTAAACAATTAACAGAAAGACAAACCATAAACAATCTCTAGTGTGCGGTGCGACTAATCATACATTACTGTGTCCATATCCCAACCCACCATTACTGTGTTAAAGCAGTGTCACATGAACTCTTTTTAAAAACAACTTTTATGGGCAATTGTAGTCAGACAATTTCAAAATGTTGTTACATAAAAGCGTCAACTACCTAACAAAATCTACCTTCGGTCTAGTCTCCGTTCCTAACGCGAATAAGCCTCAAAATAATACAGGATAAAAATGAATAAATATATGAAACCTGCTTATCAAAATTGCCGGCGCTCACACAAACACCACCTTCTATAATGCAGTAGCTCAGAGAATCTTGAAAATGATACCTCATCAGTTTGACTTATCCTACACAAAATACTAAATGAATTAATCGTGTAACCGCATCCCAAGTGAACAGTCAACATAGCATAGCAACCGACTAGAAAAACTACCACGACTGGTTCACTGCAAACAGACTCAAATTAGCTCCAGCCAAATCTACAGCGACCCTTCTCACAAACTGGACAGTAGAACATAGTCATATCCCTCACCTCACCTTAAACAACATCCCCATAACACACACACACACACACACACACACACACACACACACACACCCACACACACACACATAAAATCCTTGGTGTAACATATGATACATCAATGTCATTTAAACAACATATTACAAGCATCAAAAACAAACTGACACCAAGACTAAACTCCCTAAAGTCACTTGCCCATACATTATTTGGACATAAAGAAACTACCACCACAGTATACTAACAATATACGTTCAGTGATGGAATATGCTAGCCCTGCTTGGTCCTCTAACCTCTCTGAAACACATTACAACACCCTACAGACCATACAGAAAAAAAAACTCAAAATAATCACTGGCTGCACAGCTACCACACCTACAGACCACCTACACCAGGAAACCAAAGTCCTCAAAATCAAGGACAACACCACCCATTACACTACATGGCAGAGCATCCACACACACCAAGCAACATCAAATAACACATAGCACTCATTATCATGCACACATACTGTCCTCACCCGCCCCTTGCCCATCCCAAGCCAGCCTCCAAAAGCATATCCATACTCAAATCACCCACCAATCCATCAAGTCACTCAAAGACAACACTCAGCTACTTGCACAGACCCCTGAAGTCCATCCCTCGTAAACCCTCCTTTCCCGTGAGGAAATAGTCCACCTGGCTAGACTGCAATCTGGGCACCATCCAGCCCTTCTGAGTTATCAGTAGAGGCTGAATGATTCCGTCCAGGACACCTGTCCGGGTTGTAACACAACACTGCACACTATCAAACACATTGTGGAAGACTGCATAACACACAACCACTTACGCCAACAACATAACACACACTCCTTGAGATCTTTGTGGGAAAACCCGGTTTCGGCCGTGACCTTCCTTAGGAGCTTGGTGCTGTTTGGCCAGGCAGCCTAGGGAACAACTATCACTACTACTTCTACTATACTTCTACTACCAAAATTCAATTCATACGAGATATGTCCGCTCTATCCTATATAAACAGTAAACATTGTTAGTAAATCATCTCGTAAGCATTCAGCAAACCCTTTTAAAATGTGCAACTATTATCTCAACTCGAAAGACATCTGCAAACCTACTACGTAACATTTAACTTGTTAACCCGGGAACTGCGGGAAGACTCTTAAGAGTCAGGAAAAAAAAAAGAATTGTTTTAAAATTTTTTTTTTTTTTTTTTTTTTTTTTTTGTATTTTTTTTTTTTGCCCCTGGGCCATGCAAAATATCACTCCTCTACCTCCCCTCCTTCCCCACTTTCCTCCCCTCCTTCAGTTATCACCTATTTTCCCTGTTATTTCCTTATTCTGTGGTATATTTTTGTGCTAACATTAGCGAGTTGCAAGCAGAGCATTGTCATCACTGTTAGCAAGCGAGTGCAAGAGAGAGAGAGAGAGAGTATCGATCGACAGTGTCTCTCCAGAGGTGGAGGAAAGTGGAGGGGAGGGAGGTTGCCTCAGCCATACATTATGTAACTCCCGGCCTGTATCGCCGATTTTGACCATCCAAAACGCTGTTTCCACTTGTTTTATTGTTGTAACAGGTTAATACCTTTATAATCAACCTATAATAGGCACATATGGAGAAGTATTAATGCTATTTATGGTAAAATAAATATTTTAGTGATGGAAACAGCTCAAATACGTGCGCACAGGCAGAGGTGTTCATTACCCCCCATGCGCACTTCAGAGGTTAACTGGCTCATATGCAATCTCTTGCTTTGGTCCTTAATATAATTTAATCTAAGTTATAGTTAAGCTACAAACTGTTCCTCTGTACATTATCAGCCTACGGCTGTAATTATAAACTAAATAAAAGTATTATTATTTTATTATTAATATTATTATTATTATTATAATCATTATTATTATTATTATTATTAATATTATTATTATTATTATTATTATCATTATTATTATTATGTTTATCATTTACGCACACACACACACACACACACGTTTCCTCACAGATTTTGTTGTATACTCTTTCAATGTTTTCTTTCGTCAATTTTCTACGTACTAATTATATTCCTTTATGTTACAGCCTTATGAATAATTGCTACATTTTTCACAACTTTACCTTCCCTGCATATCTTTACCTTCTCTCCTAATATATTCGCCTATATACATGTCAGCTCTCTTTCGCCATTTTCTCGCGCCCTTCCTTAGACAGGTTGGGAAAACATTATCTGCAGCTTGAATTATATCCTTTATGCGTAAAGTTAATATCGTACAATGATAATGAACTTACTCTCACTGAAAATTCACAATATTCTTCTTATTTATAAACAAATTGTCCAGTGATGTGGTTATCTTGAAAATAACTTAGATATTCAAATGTATATAATGTTAGTACAACTTAAAAATGGTCAAACTTCTGACAAATTATGAGAATCTTGCTATATTTCTATGATGAAAAGAATCACAGATTAGCCAAGCTTAATGACAATTAGACCATATTTATTTCGGAATGTGTAACTAACTAAAAATAGTAAACCAAGTGAAATGTGACGTCACAATTTGTATTTTGGTTTATCATATTGTTTATTTGTTTTGTTTTAATTCTTCAATAATCATAAGTAAACCCGGTTGGTTGTATATATTATTTATATTTTAAAACAAATTCTTAAGTGACTGTGCTTAAGAAAGCCCACCTCGCTTTTTTTCTCTTTCTCTCCCTCTCTCTTTGGTTTGTATCTATTCGGCCCCATGCAGCCTATTGTTTTAAGACGTTTACCCCCATCCAGGTGTCAATATTTTCCTGGCGAGCGTTAGCGAGCCAGCATATATATATTTTTGTTTTGACAGCAAGCTAAATTTTAAAAAATTTCGATAGAAAAATTTCTCCGGCGAAGCCGCATTTCTCCATACAATACTGGCTCGCTATCACTCACAAGGAAGAAATTGACACCTGGATGGGGAAGAACGTCTTAAAACAGTTGGTTGAATGGGGCCAAATGGATACAAGCCATAGGAAGAGAGAAAGGGAGAGAAAGAGACAACAAAAGCAGGTGACCCCCTTTAATCTTTGTGTTCGTAGATTGTGCTGCAGCCGACGACTCTTAAACCTGTCAGAGCTCTCACCCTTCTACTTCCCCCTGCTCATTAGTTATTCACCTCTACCTTATTCACTCTCTACATCAATGTCTACTTCACTACTTCCGTCAACGAAGTTAGTGGAGGTTATGTTTTTGCCTCCGTTTATATGTTGGTTTGTCTGTCTAGAAACAATATTTATAAAACAGTTATGAACCAATTGTCACGAAATTTGGTGGGCAGATAGGATATGCACCAAGGAAGAAGTGATTTAAGGGGAGTCACCAGCTATGTTTATCTTTCTCTCCTTTTCTCTCTCTCCCTGGCTTGTATCCATTCGGCCCCATTCAGCCAACTGTTTTAAGACGTTTATCCCCATCCAGGTGTCGATATCTTCCTGGCGAGCGATAGCTAGCCAGCATTGCATGGAGAAATCCGGCTTCGCCGGAGACATTTTTCTATCGAAAAATGTACAAATTTAGCTTGCTGTCAAAACAAAAATATATATATGCTGGTTCGCTACCGCTCGCCAGGAAAATATTGACACCTGGATGGGTGTAAACGTCCTAAAACAGTAGGCTGGGAATGGGGCTGTTTGGATACAAGCCAAAGAGAGAGGGAGAGCAAGATAAAAAAACGAGATGGGCTCCCTTAACTTAAGAGGCGCTCGGTAGAGTGCATACTTCCGCCAGCGTAGGCAGAGGTATGCACTCTCCCGAGTGCCCCTTTACTTATTTATAGTATTTACCTGTTGATCTACCTCTATCCTTTTATCTTCTATTTACCTTTTTCTTTGCACCTAGTTCTTGCGGTTGACCTCACTTTATAATGTCTAGTTTGCATTGTATACTGTGTGCCTATACTGTATATCACCACCCATAACGAGGGGCGTTGCGCTCCATGGTGCCGCTAGAAGAGTGGCGAACACATCAACACATCATCATCGTCCAGGGTTCTGTCCACTTCCTCATCCCATCAGGCTCATCCTCTCTTGTCTCTTCAATCTCTCTATTCCTTAAGAGAAGCGTATATTTTTATATATCATATTTTTTCCTTTTTTATTTTGTACACTAGACCTCCATCAAATTTAAAAAAACGACCCACCCACCCCCAAGTCCTCCCTGGTCTGGCAGCTTATAAGGTCAACCGTATAATTATATTATCCTGCTACCGGAGTTAATCTATCTGCAGTCTAGTTTACGATATCACTGTTTCCATATATTGAAGAAATGTTGCCATGTTCTTCACACAAAAATTATGATACAAGCTCTCGTATAATAGGCTTACCCCATTAATTAAGGGGAAGCTTTTATGTTGTTATATGTACTGTATTTATTTATTATAACTTTTAGTTTCCACCTTAGACCTCCATAAAACTTTTAAAAATTACCCCAAGACACCCCATCGAGATAAATTTGTGCATTTTTCGGTAGAAAAATGCTCCGGCCAAAGGCTGTATTTATGTATTAATTATTCAAATTCATAATTTTCATCCGATACTAGAATCCCATAAGATCCGCCTTTGAAATTGTTCATCCCCTGCTGCACCCACCCTCTCTTAAATCTGTCCACCCACTGACCATCTATTTCCTGCTCCATCACATTATTCACTCTCCTTACTCCTATTTCTTCTTCTTCTTCTTCTTCTTCTCCTCTCTCTCTCTCTCTCACACACACACACACACCCCACCCCACACACAAACAGTATGAGTATCCAATGCAAGGCCAGCCGAAAATAGGAAACACTAAGGTTAAAGATGTCGGCATTATAATGTCTGAAAACCTAAAAACCTCAGATCAATGCATGGTTGCGGCAAATAAGGCGTTTGTATATATCATTATAAATAGTTCCATTAAAAACGAGAACATTATTGTGCCGTTTCGCAAAAGCATTATAAGACCTTATCTTGAATTTGGCGTTCAGTTCTGGTCCTCATTTCTAAAGAAAGACATTGCAAAACTCGAATCCGTGCAGCGTAGAGTAGCTAAGATAATCACCTCACTTAGAAAATAGCCATATTGTCAAAGGTCAAAGAAATTATATTTGTTCTCGCTGAAGAAAAGAAGGTTACGAGGCCAACTTATCGAGTATTTTGGCCGACTAGATATCAGTGCACTGCTAAAACTTAATAGCAATGCTGCAACCCGAGGTAATGGAATTAAATCAAACAGAAAGAAGGTATGAATAGATGTCACACAAAGCTTCTTCACATACAGTGTAGTCAAAGAGTGGAATAGTTTAACAAGGGAGGTAGTCGATAGTAATTCAGTTGATACGTTTAAAAAGAAACTGTACGATTATCTGATGTCTCTTAGTAATATTGCGAGATGACCACCTAGTAAGAACTGCAAGGTCTGAGCGGTTTGAGTATCTGTGTAACTCTCTTTTCCACAGACACCTGTCCCCACCCTTCATTCATTCTACTTTATCCTCCTTCCTCCCCCCATTCCTTCTCTCCCATCCCCACCTACTCCCTCACAACTCTTCCTCTTCCATTCACGTCACCCCTCCACTCCTTGCTATCCTCTCTCCCTGCTCCCTCTTCCCCTCACTCATCCATACATTCTACCCTCCTCTCTCCAACCAAACCCCTTCCGCCTCCTTACCACCATCTTCAACCTCCAACAATTGTTCATACCATACCCTTCCTCAACCCCCCCCCCCTCCCCCCCTTTGGCCAGTCCTCATCTCCCTACATCCCTTCCCTAATTAGTTAAAATAGGACTTCAGAGGCTATCAACCCTTCTGGATTATTTAGCCAGCACACTGTAAGTCAAGAATAGCGTCAGGACTGGAGCCCCTATTCGAGAACCCTAGTCCCTTTGTTGACCCCTTCGTTTCCTCGCTAAATCCCTTCCACCGTCACCCACTTCCTCTGTCTTCCACCCCTCCACCTCCTCCCATTCCTCCTCCATCTTTTCCTAAACATCCTCCCTCGTACACTCTCCCCCCCTTTATGCCCCTCCCTCCCTCTCCTTCCCATTCCCCCTTCCCCCTCCCCCCTCCAAACAATGAACCTGCTCCATGACGTATATCTTTCTCCTGACCCTTAAGCATCCTCTCACTTCCTTATTCCCTATGGGAGAAAGAAAGTGATGAAGGTTAGGTGGATCTGTCTCAGGGATGGGGCAGGAAGCAAGGAACACTCTAGGACATAAATTATGGACTATTGATTTTTAAGCTATCCGGAACTGTATTGAATCTTCTCAATAATACCTTACCTAATATTTATGTTTCGGATGTTCGTTTGCTGTTTGAGGGTTTGTAATTGGTCAGTATTTATGCCTTCATAGGAAATTGTATCGAAACTAAACGAGACATTACAATACATTATAATATCCAAGATGCTTCAGAAGTTTTCTTTAAAGGCCCAAATATTCAAATAACTGTACCCTGATTATTGTTCGCGACTGTACATGTGAACGACAAAGCTAGTGATGGAAGACAGTGACAGGGTTTAGTTTGTTATTTATTTATTTAATATTATTATGACTATTATTATTATTATTAATATTATTATTGTTATTATCTTTTAATTATTTGTTCTTACTTTTTTTCAGTAGAAAAATTTACACACCGAAAACCGGTTCCTCATAAATTCCAGGCTCTCTATCGCTTGTCACGGACAAATCGACACCAACTGTATATGGCACGAAGGGTCTAAATATTGACAAAGAAAAGGGGCGAAAAGTCTTAAAATCGCCAAACTAATGGGCCGAAAGTTTTAAAATATAAAATGTAATGGATTAAGCATGAGGGAGAAGGGGGTCCACAAAACAAATATAAAAAACTCCCCTTACCGTCCCAAACCTGCGCATTATAACTCTTATAATACGTGGTACCGGGGTTAGTCGGAGATAAAGTGATCACAGGTGTCTGGTTATCTGTCTGTTGCCATAGCCATAGTCGGATGCCATAGTGATCACTGGTGTCTGGTTATCTGTCTGTTGCCATAGCCATAGTCGGATGCCATAGTGATCACTGGTGTCTGGTTATCTGTCTGTTGCCATAGCCATAGTCGGATGCCATAGTGATCACTGGTGTCTGGTTATCTGTCTGTTGCCATAGCCATAGTCGGATGCCATAGTGATCACTGGTGTCTGGTTATCTGTCTGTTGCCATAGCCATAGTGATCACTGGTGTCTGGTTATCTGTCTGTTGCCATAGCCATAGTCGGATGCCATAGTGATCACTGGTGTCTGGTTATCTGTCTGTTGCCATAGCCATAGTGATCACTGGTGTCTGGTTATCTGTCTGTTGTCATAGCCCTAGTCGGATGCCATAGTGATCACTGGTGTTTGGTTATCTGTCTGTTGCCATAGCCATAGTCAGATGCCATAGTGATCACTGGTGTCTGGTTATCTGTCTGTTGCCATAGCCATAGTCGGATGCCATAGTGATCACTGGTGTCTGGTTATCTGTCTGTTGCCATAGCCACAGTGATCACTGGTGTCTGGTTATCTGTCTGTTGCCATAGCCATAGTCGGATGCCATAGTGATCACTGGTGTCTGGTTATCTGTCTGTTGCCATAGCCATAGTCGGATGCCATAGTGATCACTGGTGTCTGGTTATCTGTCTGTTGCCATAGCCATAGTGATCACTGGTGTCTGGTTATCTGTCTGTTGTCATAGCCATAGTCGGATGCCATAGTGATCACTGGTGTTTGGTTATCTGCCTGTTGCCATAGCCATAGTCAGATGCCATAGTGATCACTGGTGTCTGGTTATCTGTCTGTTGCCATAGCCATAGTCGGATGCCATAGTGATCACTGGTGTCTGGTTATCTGTCTGTTGCCATAGCCATAGTGATCACTGGTGTCTGGTTATCTGTCTGTTGCCATAGCCATAGTCGGATGCCATAGTGATCACTGGTGTCTGGTTATCTGTCTGTTGCCATAGCCATAGTCGGATGCCATAGTGATCACTGGTGTCTGGTTATCTGTCTGTTGCCATAGCCATAGTCGGATGCCATAGTGATCACTGGTGTCTGGTTATCTGTCTGTTGCCATAGCCATAGTCGGATGCCATAGTGATCACTGGTGTCTGGTTATCTGTCTGTTGCCATAGCCATAGTCGGATGCCATAGTGATCACTGGTGTCTGGTTATCTGTCTGTTGCCATAGCCATAGTCGGATGCCATAGTGATCACTGATGTCTGGTTATCTGTCTGTTGCCATAGCCATAGTCGGATGCCATAGTGATCACTGGTGTCTGGTTATCTGTCTGTTGCCATAGCCATAGTGATCACTGGTGTCTGGTTATCTGTCTGTTGCCATAGCCATAGTCGGATGCCATAGTGATCACTGGTGTCTGGTTATCTGTCTGTTGCCATAGCCATAGTCGGATGCCATAGTGATCACTGGTGTCTGGTTATCTGTCTGTTGCCATAGCCATAGTGATCACTGGTGTCTGGTTATCTGTCTGTTGTCATAGCCCTAGTCGGATGCCATAGTGATCACTGGTGTTTGGTTATCTGTCTGTTGCCATAGCCATAGTCAGATGCCATAGTGATCACTGGTGTCTGGTTATCTGTCTGTTGCCATAGCCATAGTCGGATGCCATAGTGATCACTGGTGTCTGGTTATCTGTCTGTTGCCATAGCCATAGTGATCACTGGTGTCTGGTTATCTGTCTGTTGCCATAGCCATAGTCGGATGCCATAGTGATCACTGGTGTCTGGTTATCTGTCTGTTGCCATAGCCATAGTCGGATGCCATAGTGATCACTGGTGTCTGGTTATCTGTCTGTTGCCATAGCCATAGTGGTCACTGGTGTCTGGTTATCTGTCTGTTGTCATAGCCATAGTCGGATGCCATAGTGATCACTGGTGTTTGGTTATCTGCCTGTTGCCATAGCCATAGTCAGATGCCATTGTGATCACTGGTGTCTGGTTATCTGTCTGTTGCCATAGCCATAGTCGGATGCCATAGTGATCACTGGTGTCTGGTTATCTGTCTGTTGCCATAGCCATAGTGATCACTGGTGTCTGGTTATCTGTCTGTTGCCATAGCCATAGTCGGATGCCATAGTGATCACTGGTGTCTGGTTATCTGTCTGTTGCCATAGCCATAGTCGGATGCCATAGTGATCACTGGTGTCTGGTTATCTGTCTGTTGCCATAGCCATAGTTGGATGCCATAGTGATCACTGGTGTCTGGTTATCTGTCTGTTGCCATAGCCATAGTCGGATGCCATAGTGATCACTGGTGTCTGGTTATCTGTCTGTTGCCATAGCCATAGTCGGATGCCATAGTGATCACTGGTGTCTGATTATCTGTCTGTTGCCATAGCCATAGTCGGATGCCATAGTGATCACTGGTGTCTGGTTATCTGTCTGTTGCCATAGCCATAGTCGGATGCCATAGTGATCACTGGTGTCTGGTTATCTGTCTGTTGCCATAGCCATAGTCGGATGCCATAGTGATCACTGCTGTCTGGTTATCTGTCTGTTGCCATAGCCATAGTCGGATGCCATAGTGATCACTGGTGCCTGGTTATCTGTCTGTTGCCATAGCCATAGTCAGATGCCATAGTGATCACTGGTGTCTGGTTATAAGTCTGTTGCCATAGCCATAGTCGGATGCCATAGTGATCACTGGTGTCTGGTTATCTGTCTGTTGCCATAGCCATAGTCGGAGATAAAGTGATCATAGGTGTCTGGTTATCTGTCTGTTGCCATAGCCATAGTCGGATGCCATAGTGATCACTGGTGTCTGGTTATCTGTCTGTTGCCATAGCCATAGTCGGATGCCATAGTGATCACTGGTGTCTGGTTATCTGTCTGTTGCCATAGCCATAGTCGGATGCCATAGTGATCACTGGTGTCTGGTTATCTGTCTGTTGCCATAGCCATAGGTCGGATGCCATAGTGATCACTGGTGTCTGGTTATCTGTCTGTTTCCATAGCCATAGTCGGATGCCATAGTGATCACTGGTGTCTGGTTATCTGTCTGTTGCCATAGCCATAGTCGGATGCCATAGTGATCACTGGTGTCTGGTTATCTGTCTGTTGCCATAGCCATAGTCGGATGCCATAGTGATCACTGGTGTCTGGTTATCTGTCTGTTGCCATAGCCATAGTCGGATGCCATAGTGATCACTGGTGTCTGGTTATCTGTCTGTTGCCATAGCCATAGTCGGATGCCATAGTGATCACTGGTGTCTGGTTATCTGTCTGTTGCCATAGCCATAGTCGGATGCCATAGTGATCACTGGTGTCTGGTTATCTGTCTGTTGCCATAGCCATAGTCGGATGCCATAGTGATCACTGGTGTCTGGTTATCTGTCTGTTGCCATAGCCATAGTCGGATGCCATAGTGATCACTGGTGTCTGGTTATCTGTCTGTTGCCATAGCCATAGTCGGATGCCATAGTGATCACTGGTGTCTGGTTATCTGTCTGTTGCCATAGCCATAGTCGGATGCCATAGTGATCACTGGTGTCTGGTTATCTGTCTGTTGCCATAGCCATAGTCGGATGCCATAGTGATCACTGGTGTCTGGTTATCTGTCTGTTGCCATAGTCGGATGCCATAATGATCACAGGTGTCTGGTTATCTGTCTGTTGCCATAGCCATAGTCGGATGCCATAGTGATCACTGGTGTCTGGTTATCTGTCTGTTGCCATAGCCATAGTCGGATGCCATAGTGATCACTGGTGTCTGGTTATCTGTCTGTTGCCATAGCCATAGTCGGATGCCATAGTGATCACTGGTGTCTGGTTATCTGTCTGTTGCCATAGCCATAGTCGGATGCCATAGTGATCACTGGTGTCTGGTTATCTGTCTGTTGCCATAGCCATAGTCGGATGCCATAGTGATCACTGGTGTCTGGTTATCTGTCTGTTGCCATAGCCATAGTCGGATGCCATAGTGATCACTGGTGTCTGGTTATCTGTCTGTTGCCATAGCCATAGTCGGATGCCATAGTGATCACTGGTGTCTGGTTATCTGTCTGTTGCCATAGCCATAGTCGGATGCCATAGTGATCACTGGTGTCTGGTTATCTGTCTGTTGCCATAGCCATAGTCGGATGCCATAGTGATCACTGGTGTCTGGTTATCTGTCTGTTGCCATAGCCATAGTCGGATGCCATAGTGATCACTGGTGTCTGGTTATCTGTCTGTTGCCATAGCCATAGTCGGATGCCATAGTGATCACTGGTGTCTGGTTATCTGTCTGTTGCCATAGCCATAGTCGGATGCCATAGTGATCACTGGTGTCTGGTTATCTGTCTGTTGCCATAGCCATAGTCGGATGCCATAGTGATCACTGGTGTCTGGTTATCTGTCTGTTGCCATAGCCATAGTCGGATGCCATAGTGATCACTGGTGTCTGGTTATCTGTCTGTTGCCATAGCCATAGTCGGATGCCATAGTGATCACTGGTGTCTGGTTTTCTGTCTGTTGCCATAGCCATAGTCGGATGCCATAGTGATCACTGGTGTCTGGTTATCTGTCTGTTGCCATAGCCATAGTCGGATGCCATAGTGATCACTGGTGTCTGGTTATCTGTCTGTTGCCATAGCCATAGTCGGATGCCATAGTGATCACTGGTGTCTGGTTATCTGTCTGTTGCCATAGCCATAGTCGGATGCCATAGTGATCACTGGTGTCTGGTTATCTGTCTGTTGCCATAGCCATAGTCGGATGCCATAGTGATCACTGGTGTCTGGTTATCTGTCTGTTAGCCAGATAGCCATAGTGATCACTGGTGTCTGGTTATCTGTCTGTTGCCATAGCCATAGTCGGATGCCATAGTCTCCAGCGTACTCGTAACAATTCGGGGACCCCCTGTGTTTTTCTTAATACAATCATAACTATCTGAATTTATTTTTGGATAGAACTTGCCTTTCATTGAATAGTATACATAGCTTTGGAGTTGAAGTACAGCACATTGAAGTATATTTATATATTCGTTTCCAGATATATACTTGCCTAAAAAGAAATAGGTGAAGTCCAGGAATATTTATGAGTGCGCTGTACGAGTGTACGTCTTAAGGGGGTCACCAGTTTTTGTTTTATCTTTCTCTCCTTTTCTCTCTTTCCCTGGCTTGTATCCATTCGGCCCTATTCAGCCAACAGTGTTAAGACATTTATCCCCATCCAGGTGTCGATTTTTTCCTGGCGAGCGACAGCTAGCTAGATAAATCCGGCTTCGTCGGAGAAATTTTTCTATCGAAAAATGTACAAATTTAGCTTGCTGTCAAAACAAAAATATATATATGCTGGCTCGCTACCACTCGCTAGGAAAATATTGACACCTGGAGGGGGGTAATCATCTTAAAACAGTAAGCTGAATGGGGCCAAATGGATACAAGCCAAAGAGAGAGGGAGAAAAAGAGAAAACAGCGAGGTGGGCTCCTTTAAGTGATGTATATAATATTACACTTGGACAAATCTTGATATTTAACTATGTTCAACCCTTTCAAGAAACGATTATGCATTTCTTTTTTGTTCTCTGGCTATTATTAGGCGAGTTTATTCAGATTAGGAAGGGTATATGGAAGTCAGAGGGTTAATTTAGATAGTCTTTACCCTTTTAATTTTTACAGATCCTTCCTAAGCTGTATAAAATCGTCTAAAGATAACCAGAATAAACTGTGAAAATGCGATATGATCCTCATGGGGTTCACACGGATAACTAGTGTTAGCATTTTCCCTTGATAAACTGTATTTGAAACAAGACGATGTTAATAAGCTTGGGAGTATTTATGCATGAAAGACTTGATTATCCAATTTACCATGTATTCCAGATATACCGTAAATTAAATATATAATAAAAACGCTTCATTTATTTCCTAAGCTTATTATTTTATTGTATTTTGTCCTGCCGCCTGTCTGCTCATATATGCCTGTCAGTGATCTGTGTGACTGTTTTTGTGACAATCTAACTCTGCTTAGGATAGTGTTTGTCTGCTTACCTGGCTGTCTTGTCTGTCTGCTCCCTTACACACACACACTCTCTCTCTCTCTCTCTGCTTATCTATATATCTCTTTCTGTCACACACACAGACACACACACACACACATTATAAACACACACACACACACCTACCTTACACCACCAACAACACCACTCTCCCCCAGCCCTCCTCATCCCTACCATCACCACCACCAATAAAGAGTCCCTCACTATAACCCACCCCTCACCATCACTCACACCCTCACCACAGGCACTCACTATATCTCAACACCATATAAAAGGAACAGAGACGTTCATGATAGTGTACGGAGGGGGTTGAAGGGCATGATTATATATATATATACATATATACTGTATATTGTTACGGCCCTACGATGCTGAACCCAAGAGATTAAAATTCAAGCAAGGGCAACTAGCATGCTGTTGCGTTCAGAAGGTCAAGAAGGGTTAACGTCTCAGATAAACACAAATCAATGAAGAAGGATTATATTAAACGCTTCTAATTTTCGTATTAATTATAATTACTATTAACTAGGGAAAACGAACAAGTTGAAAGGCATGACAATTCAGTTAAACACGGCAAAGAATAATAACAGGCTAAGCGCCGAGTGAAGGCTTCGAGTAAATGCACTCGTTACAAGGAATGAACACTACACAAAAAGGACATTTGAAGACAACGGTTAATCAACGCCTAGCACGCCGAACAGTAAACTGGAACACACTCAATTACAGACCGATATATGATACCATATGATATCACCAGACAACACGCTCGGACAGCGTGTGCACTCAAGAACACTAATCAGTGTTCGTTACACAATACCCAACGCACAATAAACTCAGAGCTCCTCACAACACTGGGGCTCGTTACACATACACAATAATGCACCAATGCTGTCTCATCTCCCCTTCAAAGGAAAAAACAGTACACTCTACCTACTTGTCTCAACACACAAGCCAGCAGACAACACGTCACGCATGTCCAGGGGTGTACCCAGACCAGCGTGAACAGGAGCACTTCTCCCACCTCTGCCTCGTCGGGCTCTCCAACAGCTACTAACTCTCAACTCTTCTCTCCCTATACACATCTCTTCCCAAGCTCTATTTTCGGCAAGAACCTGGTGTCACACTGGTCTATACAGCAGAGTCACACGGAATGTCAAATAAAGGCCTCCTGTCGTGGGAAATGTAGATCTTCCCACGCCTACATGCCCCACGTGCATAGACTCCCACGGGTGGTGCTTGCGACACTGGACACCAGCCGCTATCGGTGTAGATTAAGGTGGGTCGCCTGTCTCTCTCCTCCCTCCATCTCTGCTACCACGCTGCTCCCTTACACCCTCCCCCTTAAAAATAAATTTGTGGCAACAAATTTAAGCATTCATAAACAATTTTTACATGCGGGACAGGTGGTCAGCAATGACATTACATTTCCCTGGAATATGGATGATATTGAGGTGGTACTCCTGCAAGATCAAACTCCACCTTGCAAGCATTATGAACAAAGTTGATATTCTGGCTGTCACCAGACACAGGATGCTTTACCTTACGATCATCACCTACAACAAGACTGCCCCCGTCCCCAAATCACTTACATCCCCAACCAGTTTGAACTTGGCACACCCCACATGCTCAATACATTCCTTAAGTCTAGGCAAATGGTAAGTGTCACTCTTGGTGATGTCATTGACTTTCTTAACATCAATGCAAAACCCTGCTGACCCCCCTGGCTTATCTATGAGAGTGACAGTGGAGGAGCATTCACTCTGGCGTGGCTCTCTGATGTCTCGTAGCAACTCGTCGTCGACCTCCTGGCGTGTCACCTTGGCTCTCTCGGGGTTGACTCGGCACGGCCGCTTCACTTTCGGCTGCTCTATCTCCTTGTGATTAGTACATGGGCCCACACCGGGCAGATACTTTTCACCTGAGACACCATCATCCTTTCTCACACCATCATTCAGCGAGAATAATTCATCTAGCCCTACCTCGTCAGGGCCCTCAAACACACTTTGCACCCTTGCAACATCACTCTTTGCTAGCGAGAACAATTTCCCTAGTCCCCATTGATTAGGGCCATCTAGCGCACCTGGTACACTTGCAACACCACTCTTTTTCTCCATTTCCACATTCATCCCATTATTTCTATGAGACATGGGCCGGGTTACAGCACAATCAGTAGGCCTGAAAACAATGATAGGAGAAACACTCACCTTCTTCCCCGCTAAATCATTTCCCAACAGGAGGTCAATTCCAGGCACTGGCAATTCATCCACTAGTCCAACAGTCACCCTCCCATTTACGAGCTCACTCTTAAGCTCAACAGTCACGAGTGGCACAGACAGCTGACCGCCCACACCATGAATGAGGATGCTTTTTCCCTCATGCACAAACTTCTCCAGCACCTTTGTCCTCATGAGCGTTTGTGCAGCACCTGTATCTCTCAAGATTTTCACATGCTTAACTTCATCATTCTTACGAACAGATCCACACGACACAAAGAAAGCAAGTGCATCAGCTCTCTTTCTCCTCTCCTTCTCCTCCTCTTCCTCACTCACACCGACTTTTCCCAGAATGGAGAACGTAGATACGGATTTAAAGTCCCTCATATGCTCAGCTTTACTGACATCTGCCGTAGGCCTCTCCCACGCGCCCTTACGCCTCAGTTTAAGGAAACAATCACGTTCCACGTGACCAGCTTTATCACAGTAGGAGCACGCTACCTCCCTCTTACTTCTGCCACCGGTAAGAGAAGCAGGGGGCTGCCATGGCTTTTCATTCCACTTTTGAGGTGAGATTTACGGCGCCTGGGTGGCAGCATTGACAGGGGTCGGTGACCTTGGTGACTCGGGGTGGTGGTGGTAGCTGCTCCCTCTACTTCCGCCCGCTCTACTGTCCGGATCTACCTTACGAGTTAAGACATTTTCATCAGCGATTGTGGCAGCCTTCTCGGGATTCAGGGTACCTTTCTCTAGGATATGTGAAGCTACAGAAATCCTCCAAAAGAAAGAGCTCAAAAATATTCTCATAATTACCCTGAATATCCCGAGAACGCAGCCACCTGTTTAGTTCCTTTTTCTTCTTATACATGAACTCCACATGCGTCAAATGACCAGGTTTATAGTGATTCCTAAACAGCAAACGGTAAGCTTCAGGCACTAATTCGTAGGCACGTAGAATGGTCCCTTTTACAGCCTCATAATCGCCACTTTGAGACACGGTAAGAGCCGTGTAGGCGGCAAGAGCCTTTCCCTTTAACCCACTTTGCAATAAAAGAGCCCATTTATCCCCAGCCCAGTCCATGTTACTCGCGACTTTCTCAAAAGCCAAAAAATACCCAGTTGGATCTGCCTCGTTAAACGTCGGCACCATGCGAACGTGTTTAGTGACATCAAACACCTTGCCGCCCCCTGGCACGTGCCGTGTCTCGCCAGTCCCGTTATCACACTCGAGTTTCCTCTCCTCCAGTTTCAGCCTCGCCTGTTCTACTTGAAGTCTCGCCCGTTCTGTCTGTTGTGTTTCCTGTTCTATTTGAAGTCTCGCCCGTTCTGTCTGTTGTTTTTCCTGTTCTGTTAGTTGTTTGGCTAACTCCAGTTGCATTCTGAGCAACTCTACCGGGTTGTCTGTGTTCTGTACCGATTGTGATTGTTGTGTGTCTGTCACAGTCTGCATCCCATCTGCAACTAACCCATCCCCGGTGGCGGAAACTAGCCCCAATCTCTCTAACACCCATTCCAATAACTCCGCCTTAGTGTCAGAGATTGCGTTATCAGTATCCAACTTGTCCGCCACTAGTTTAAGCTCCTGCTTAGACAGACTAGAGACATTTTCATAAGTGGGATCTGAGCGAAGAAACCCTTCTACGTCCTCATCGCTCATAAGAAACATCTTGGCCTGGTTTAATTGATCCGATTAGCAAAACAAAGTCGAATTCATGTACCAGAAACGAGAGATGAGTAGCAATACAGTACACCAACAAATCGTCTGAGTGTGATTCCAGTGGAAAAAATAAAAATAAAATAAAAGCAAAAAAAAATACAAAGATTTTAAAAATGATTAAGTTCGATTCCCGGTGAACAAAAGACAAGTCCCTAGTGTGGGTACAAGTTCGCTAAATCCTAAGCAAGGTCGCCAAATTCTTGTTACGGCCCTACGATGCTGAACCCAAGAGATTAAAATTCAAGCAAGGGCAACTAGCATGCTGTTGCGTTCAGAAGGTCAAGAAGGGTTAACGTCTCAGATAAACACAAATCAATGAAGAAGGATTATATTAAACGCTTCTAATTTTCGTATTAATTATAATTACTATTAACTAGGGAAAACGAACAAGTTGAAAGGCATGACAATTCAGTTAAACATGGCAAAGAATAATAACAGGCTAAGCGCCGAGTGAAGGCTTCGAGTAAATGCACTCGTTACAAGGAATGAACACTACACAAAAAGGACATTTGAAGACAACGGTTAATCAACGCCTAGCACGCCGAACAGTAAACTGGAACACACTCAATTACAGACCGATATATGATACCATATGATATCACCAGACAACACGCTCGGACAACGTGTGCACTCAAGAACACTAATCAGTGTTCGTTGCACAATACCCAACGCACAATAAACTCAGAGCCCCTCACAACACTGGGGCTCGTTACACATACACAATAATGCACCAATGCTGTCTCATCTCCCCTTCAAAGGAAAAAACAGTACACTCTACCTACTTGTCTCAACACAAGCCAGCAGACAACACGTCACGCATGTCCAGGGGTGTACCCAGACCAGCGTGAACAGGAGCACTTCTCCCACCTCTGCCTCGTCGGGCTCTCCAACAGCTACTAACTCTCAACTCTTCTCTCCCTATACACATCTCTTCCCAAGCTCTATTTTCGGCAAGAACCTGGTGTCACACTGGTCTATACAGCAGAGTCACACGGAATGTCAGATAAGGGCCTCCTGTCGTGGGAAATGTAGATCTTCCCACGCCTACATGCCCCACGTGCATAGACTCCCACGGGTGGTGCTTGCGACACTGGACACCAGCCGCTATCGGTGTAGATTAAGGTGGGTCGCCTGTCTCTCTCCTCCCTCCGTCTCTGCTACCACGCTGCTCCCTTACAATATATATATATACAGTATAATTATATATACAGTATATATATATATTTATATGTATATATATATATATATATATATATATATATATATATATATATAGATATATATATATATTCGAGCCTGTACATTCAATCGCTGTACATTCAACGGTGAAGCCTGTGAGGTATCGTTCCAGTCTAGGGAGTGAGGCATGTGAAGCACTGTGGAGCTGCAACCAGACTTTGCCATCTTGCCTTCGCAAGATGCACGGCACTTGGTTGCCCACGCATGGCTCAAAGTAGCCCCATCTCGGGAGCTGCCCCGCCTTCGTGCTTCTCTATCTCAACCCCTAGACTCGGACCCTCTCTCTCAGAACACCACCTATTGAACAATTAACTAAAAGGATTAATTAAGATAGCTTGTATCTTTTAATTGGTAGACATATCCTTCCTAAGGTGAATAAACCTGTCTACTAGTTGCCAAAATATAATGAAAAGGATATCACCGGCACTGAAGGGGTTAACTGTATGTCTTCCTGTTTGTCCGTGTTAGTGTTTCCTTTATATTACTGTAAGTTATTCCATCTAATGTGTGTCTGTGTTAGTGTCTGCCTGTCTCTCTTTACTACCTGTCTGTTTACCTTACCTGCCTGTCGGTTTGTCTGTCAGTCTAAGTTCCTGTTTGTTAATTACGATTATTGTTTTCTATTTCTGAATATTTGTTGGTCATGTATTTGTATTTAACTATGTCATGTTCTTCTCGACACCTTACATTAATGTTTACTCCTCTCTCTCTCTCTCCCTCTCCCTCTCTCTCTCTCTCTCTCTCTCTCTCTCTCTCTCCCTCTCTCCCTAACAAATGAGTGTGGCGTGCGTAGACTGCCTGTTGCGGGAATGAATGGGCGAGCGTCGAGTCCTGTTCTTCATTCATAAAAAATTGTGGGGGGAGACGTGAATGAATGGGGGATGGGATCACGGAGGAAGGGGGGGGGGGGGAGGGTTAACCCTATCTGATACAGGGCGGATCTCTTTGGAGCCTCCCTATTTTACTCCATTAAGGAAATTTTAAGACGTTTTGCCTCATTAGTTTGAGTTTGCCGATCATAAGACATTTCAACCCAATAAGGTGTCGATATTTCCTGGGCCAGCGATAGCGAGCCTGCAATTTGGAAGAATCCGGCATGTAACCGCGACATTTTTCTACCGAATAATGTACATATTTAGCTTGAAGGTAGTGTGGGGGACGTTATTTAGTTTGAAGGGGGTCTGGAGAGGTATTTTCTGAGTCTAGGGGGTAAAGTCATAATATTGTATGTCAGATGAGAACTGAGCGATCTCTGCCATAATCCTAATCTACCAAGATTGGAAGCCAAACGTCACATCTTTCCTTTGCCCGTGGCTTCGTCACCCAGGCTTTATTGTGGTCAGGGAGGGTCCTGTGGGGGCGCTCGGTTATGGCCTTGGCCTTGCTCGGGGCCTTGGGGCTGTTCGGCCAGACAGCCTGAGGAACAGCAACAACAACAACAACATTGTTCGAAAATGGCAAAAAACAATGAAAATCCATAATAATAACTAAACAATATTATAATAACCCCCAAAACGTTGCACCAGATAGTGTTAACCCATACAGTACCGGTGACGTCCTTTGTATTATATTGTATCAACTATGAGACGATTTTATCCAGATTAGGATGGATCTCTAGCAATAATAAGACTTCTAACTATCTCAACCAATCCGTTTAACTACCGCAGATCCTTCCTAAGCTGCCTAATACCGTCAATATATAGCTAGAATACATTATAACACACGTCGCTGGTACGGAAAGGGTTAAGCCGCTGTCACACGAGCCCTTTTATGGCCCATAAATGTATTAGGCATGTAGGGTTTTTTCCGGCAATTTTTTGTTATCAATTCTAATTTTATGGCCTCGGAAATATACGTATAGAGAAATGTTTTGTTTTTTCGGTAACCGTTACTGTGATCACTTCTGAATTAATTAAGGGGGTAGTACTCGCTTTTTCTGGACCCCCTTCTCCCTTATGGTTGACACATTTGTTTTTAAATTTTAAGACGTTCCTTTCGTTAGTTTGGCGTTTTTGAGACCTTTCGCCTCATTTTTTGTCAATATTAAGACCTTTCGTGCCCTTTAGCTGTCGATTTTTTCCTGGCGAGCGATAGCGAGCCTCTAATTTTAGAAGGAACCGGCCTTCGGCCGGGACATTTTTCTACCGAAAATTGTACAAATTAATCTTGAAAAGGGGGTCTAGGGGGTGTTTTTCTAAGCTTGATGGAGGTCTAGGGAGGAAACTCAAAATAAATAAATACATAAATATATAGACCAACAACCAAGCACTACCCCCTTAAAAGCATTATACTATATATGTTTACTGGCATTTGTTAACCGACCAATAAATATACCCTTTCCCTCTTAACCCCTACTGTACCGGCGACGTATTTTCAATATTATTCTAGATATATTTAGACAATTTTGTGTAGTTTAAGAAGGATCTATGGTTGTAAAAAGGGTTAATCGAGATAGTTAAAAGCCTGTTAACTTGTTGTAGGCCCTTTTTAAACTTAATACAATCGTCTAATAGTATAATAGTAGCCGAAATAAAGTTGAAAGAACTTTACCGGCACTAAAGAGGGCGTCACACACTAAATATTACCATCCATTTCCGAGGGTCAAAATGTTTCTGGCAGTCATTTTGGAATCGTTGGTCTTGTTATTCGAAGCTAGTTTTAACCCTTCAGTACCGGTGACGTCCTTTTCTATCATATTCTGGCAACTATGACACGATGTTATTCAGTTTGGGAAGAATCTCTCACCATTAAGAGGCTACAGAATATCTCAATTAATCCTTTTAGCAACCACAGATGATACGGAGACAGATCCCTCCTAAGCCGAATGAAGTCGTCTAATAGTTGCTAGAATATGGCGAAAAGGATGTCGCTGGTACTGAATGGGTTAAGATAGATTACCTTAGGTGATACAATTCTTCAAGCAGTTTAAAGGGGAAGGGTTTATTTGTCTCTCGCTCACTAAATATACAATCATATATACCTGTATATGTATCGAGTATATACCGACACCTACTATGGGTTTCAGAGGCCGTGTTGCATCGTTTTTCGGGAATAACTTATTAACAAACAGTTGGATCAGTATGATATTTTGCCAGAGCTTGTTTCACACCGTCCCCTAATTTTCGTCAATATAGTGCATTACCAAAAGTGGAGAATTAAGCCACTTGTCCGTTAGTCATGTGGTTAAATACACACCTGAATGACTAAGAAACGAACAAGGCTACCATGACATACCTGTGAAAACCACCAAACTATTATTGATCTTCAATCAAATTCGGTCATAATCACCCACCAACGAACCCTACTATCGCCTTTCCATTCAGGTTATCTGTCACTATCAAATACTAATATCCAAAAATAATGTGTTATTTTCAACTCTGCGTAAACAGAGTGGTATCACCCCCGTATAGTGGTACATGCCGGCCGAAATGTCTGTTTGTCTGTCTGTCGGTCCGAAAACTCCTCCTAGACCGTTCGACGGATTTTCACCAAACTTCACACGAACATTCGGTGTGTGAATGCGACAGTAATTAAAACAAAAAAATATTGAATTTGTGCAATAGTTATGATTTTAAGTAAAAAATATGGTTTCACCCCTCCTCCCCTCCTCCCTCGGCCACCCACCAGCCCCTCGTCTACTTTATTGTATATTTCTATTTGATAGTAACAGATAACCTGAATGTAAAGGCGATAGTAGGGTCGGGTGGTGGGTGATAATGACCGTGTTTGATGGAAGATCAATAATGTTATGGTGGTTTTCACAGGTACGCCACGGTAGCCTTGTCCGTTTCCTAGTCATTCAAGAGGTCCTGGATATGTTAGTGAATGCCAGGCTGGATGTATGTGGAATGACAGACCAAATGGAGGGGTACAGATGTGAGAGAGTGGGAGTGTGGAATGGGGTGTGTGTGCTGGAGTGAGTGAGGGAGTATCGAAAGAAGGTGTGTGTATGTTTGTAAGTAACAAATGGAAGGAGCGTGTAAGAGACTATGGGTCTGTGGATTCAAGGATTGTGTGGGTGATAATGAAAGTAGGAATACAACCGTGGGTGGTTGTGTGTGTGTATGCTCCGACAGAGGATAAAACTGTAAGAGAGAAAGAGGAGTTCTGGGTGAATGTGGAGGCGTGTCTGGATAAGTTTGGAAAAAGCGAAAGAACATTTCTGATTAGCGATATGAATGGGAAGATGGATGATAAGAAAGTTGATAGAGTGGTGGGAGGGTGGGGTGCACCGTCAGAGGTGAATGGGAATGGTAGTGCACTTGTGGCCGTATTTGTGGGGAGGAGGATAGCCAACATCTTCTTCCGACACAGAATGATACACAGGTACACATGGAAAGTGGTGTAGAGGAAGAAGGACGAGATAGTGGTGGAACGAAAGGCACTGATATAGGGGTATTGGAGGGGGTCTGTGTGACCATTATGTATTAGTAGCTAATATTAGGATACAAAAGAAGAGGGTGAGGAGAGCTGGAGGGAGGGGAGGGGAGTGAAGGGTACAGCATGGTGGACAGAAGAGGTAAAAATAGCTGTGGAAGACAAAAAGAAAGCGTATAGAGAGTGGTTGGGTAGTAGAGGGAATGAAGATTTGGAGAGACAGAAAAGAGCGAGGTACTTGGAGAAAAAGAGAGTATTGAAGAGAGTAGTGAAGGAAAGTAAGAGAAGAGTAGATGAGGAATTTGGAAGGAATCTGAGTATAAAATGGAGGGAGTGTAAGAAACTGTTCTGGAAAGAAGTCAAGAAAGCTAGGAAAGGTAGCAAGGGAAACAGTAAGGGTGTGAAAGAAAAGAATGGGCGAGTGCTAGCCGAGAAGCAAAAGAGAGTCGAAAGATGGAGGGAGTACTTCAACGAATTGCTGAATGTAAGGAATGAAGCACCAGCAAACATAGTTGGATGGGGTATGGGAGGGAGAAGATGAGAAGTAGTGGAGAAGGAGGTGGGGATCAGGAGGTCGGAAGTGTGTGAAGCTATAAAAAGAGTGAAGTTGGGAAAAGCACCAGGAATAGATGGAGTGTGTGGGGAAGTGATAAGGTATGGTGGTGAGATAGTGATCGATTGGGTATGGAAAATGTGCAAACTAGCATGGGAGAAGGGGAGTGCACCTCATGACTGGAAGACAGGCATAATAGTCCCCCTATATAAGGGTAAAGGGGAAAGACGAGTGTGTAGTAATCACCGAGGAATATGTCTTCTAAGCGTAGCAGGGTAGTGATTGAGAGAGTCAGAGCGGGAACAGAGAAATGGATAAGTGATGAGGAAGGTGGGTTTAGGAAGGGAATAGGATGTGTAAATCAGATTGTTACCCTGAACTGTGTTGTGGAGAAATAACTGGAGAAGCAACAAAAGCTGTATGTTGTCTTTATGGACTTGGAGAAGGCCTATGACAGAGTGGATAGAGAAGGTATGTCGAATGTACTTAGAATATACAGTGTAGATGGCAAATTGCTGATAGCAGTGAAGAGCATGTATGAGGGTCCAAAGGCGGCAGTACGTGTGAAGAATGAGCAGAGCGAGTACTTTGATCTAAATGTTGGGTTGAATGTCCCTGTGGCTGTTTACTGTATATATGGATGGAGTCATGAAAGAAATACAAGGAAGAGCAGTGGATGTTGGTGTATCGCTGATAAGGGAGGGAAATGAGTGGAAACTACCTGTACTGCTGTTTGCTAATGATACAGTTCTGATGAGCAATAATGAATGGGAGTTGCAGGGTCTGGTAAATATGTTTGGAACAGTGTGCGAAAAACGGAATCTGAAGGTAAATGCGGGTAAGAGCAAGGTTATGGTCTTCGAAAGGGGTAAAACCACAGAGTGTGAGGTGAAGTTGAACGGTCAGGCTATGGAGATTGTCAAATAATTTAAGTATCTGGGCAGTGTGCTGAGTAAAGATGGGAGTATGGAAGAAGAATTGCGGGAGAGGGTGCAACAGGGGAAGAGGGTTGTAGGAACGCTGACAGCAGTGACAAGAAATAGGGTGGTCAACATGGAAGTGAAGAAGTCCTTGCATGGCAGTGTGGTAATCCCGACACTGACTTACAGAAGCGAAGCATGGAGAGACCCAGACCAAGAGTGAGAGAGGTGTAACTGAGTTACTTGAGAAATGTGTGCAGAGTTACATGGAGTGATAGACAGACGAATGAGGAAGTAAGAGAGAGATGTGGTGTGGAGGTAGATGTCCTGGAAAGTGTGAAAAGGAACACCTCGAGATGGTTCGGCCATATGGAACGTATGGGAAGCGAGAGAATGACTATGTGGGTGTACGAGAGCGAGGTGGGAGGACAGAGAGGGAAAGTAAACCGAGAGAGAAGTGGAAGGATGGAGAGAAGAAGTATATGGATGAAGGTAGTGCTGGTTGGGAGGAGGGACGTCGACTGACTAGGGACAGAGGTGTATGGGGGTGTTTCATTCGTGGCCACCCCTTCGGGGATCACGGCGTCAGCCAATAGATAGATAGATAGATATATATATACGGTATATACATATATATATAAATTATATATCACAAATACACGTTAGCTACAAAATGTATTATACTCCCAGCTGGACCCGAACCACCGACAGTCAGGACGAGTGTCCATGCTTTCATCCAATACACCAGGGCCTTCTCCTTAATATAAATACGAAGGTTAACCCTTCCTGCCCGGGCAGCCTTTCTAAATGACACCACTTGTCTCGGGGTGATCTGGCTAAAAAACAATGCATGTAAACATTGGCCTATCTCTAGTAATACAATAGCTACAACATTCAAACAAACATCAAATTGCAGCGCTTACTTTGATTTGTAGACTGGCATTTAGTAGAGCTCTCTAGCTTAACTGGTTCAGGAGTGATGGCAATTTTAGTGGAGGTAACTTTTGGCGCATATTTACCTTGACGCGTCCGAACGCTCAACTGCGGCCCCGGCTACGACGCACTACTGCACTCGTCGCCCCACCCGCAATTATGCCGGGAACCGATTTGAGTGTTTTTATTGTTTATTCTGCCATTTATTATCATTATTATGTAATTTTCACTCAATAAGGTTACTTTTATAAAGATATTTTTGAACTCACTTGTACTTTTATTATTATTATATTCTTAGTGTCAGTTTCACTGGACTAGGATAATGGACAGTGTCATTTTCACTTGTATTTATTGTTAGGTAAGCTATAATATAGATTTTAGTGTCACTTTCACTTGTTCATATTGTTATGAGGCACTTATTATTAGTTAGTTGTGTCTCATTCACTTTTATTCAGTTTATTATTATTTTTAGTGTCACTTTCACTTGTTCATATTGTTATGAAGGCACTTATTATTAGCTATTTGTGTCTCTTTCACTTTTACTCATTATTATATAATATTATAGCCTACATTTTAGTGTCACTTTCACTGTCATTGTCACAGGCACTTCAATATTGCACTAGAGTGTGAAACTCAATGAAGCACTGTCCAGCGCACAGTACCACTTCACACTCGAGGCATTCCCATGTGTTTTTTGTTGGTTTATGGGGTCTGCGGGTTGTGTGGTTACATACATGGCACCTCTTCTGACTCCTGGCATTACCACCTGGAACTTTGGGAGGAAGGGGGTTGAGCTGGTGCTTCTGGAAATAGTCGGCACATGCCGTGCGGTCCAGCCGGCCTGGTCCTTGTAGAGGTCTCACGGCTGTAGTATGTTTTCCCAGGAGCTCAATTATCACTTGTTTATGGAACTTGTGCAGTGACTTGAACTTCTTTGCTCCGGGAGTATTCAGTCGGTAGATATTGTAGGCATTGAGGGCTGACATATCTACCGTATGCAGAACAAACTTTTTGTACCACCTGCAGGATGTTCGCAGGCAGTCGATGAAGCCCATCTGCATATCGGACTTGTCTATGAGGCGCATGTTGAGATTGTAGTCCAGGATAGCAGCTGGTTTCTGGACGGGGTTTTTGCTCTTTCTGTCTGCCTTCCCAGTGGCAACCATCTCTGCCTTGTGGCATGTGGTGAGGAGGTTTACCTTCCGCTGGTCATGCCAGTGGATAGAGAGGATGGGGCCACTCTTCTTGTGGAAGGCCTCCATCTTCTTGGTCTTTGTCAGGTACACGTCCCTTGATTTTGGCCCTGTCTCTCTTTCAACTATGGGAGGCACTCGCTATAGGCAGTTATGCCTTTTGCCTCCCTCAATCACATAGAAAAAAAAAAAAAAAAAAAAAACACACTGGCATGCCCTTCCTCTTTGCCTTCACTGAGCCGACAGTTCCGGTCATGAAGGTACTTGGTCAGGATGGGCGACGTATAATAATTATCCATGTACAGGATGTGGTTCTTTTAGAAGTGTTGCTCCATCATCTTCTGTACAACGGCACCCCCAAATCCGATGTCTGGGTCAATGACTATCTCTCCACCACTGCCGCTGTAGACCACAAAGTCCAGCACATATCCTGTCTTGCAGTCGCAGAGGACAAAGAGCTTGATGCCAAAAACGGTGTCTCTTCGACGGGATGTATTGTCGGAAATGCAGCCTCCACCGGAACAGGACCAGAGAATCATCGAGGCACATCTTCTGGAAATTAATCAGGTAGGTGGTAAACCGATGACTTATCATGTCATACAGCTTCCTGATTTTCCATAGCCGATCGGGAAGGTGGACTGCCATGTTGTTGGTCAGGTGGAGATATGACAGAATGTCAAAATACCTGTCCCTGGACATATATTTACCGAATGCTGGAGTTGTGATGAGGTCGGCAGTAATCCAGTAATCGGCCAGTGCATGTTTCCTGACGTGTGTCATCAGCATAGTCAGTGCCAGAAAAACATACATTTCTGGCACAGTGACTGGTTGCCATGCCACCATCTTGGCACTGGTCTTCCTGCCAAGAAAGTTGGAACAGATTTCGTGGTGGTTGTTCGTTTCCTCGACGAGGTATTCCATGACCTCGTCGTCATAGAACCCACAAAAAAGTTCACTAGGGGTTACATCTGGGCCACAGGGATATGCTGCTGTCACCCCTAAGCCAAGCTGCTCCTCGTCAAAAGCAGGATAATCTGGCTCAAAATCTGCCCCATCAGTCCATACAAACAACTCCGATGAAGGCTGACGCCCACGCCCACGGGCAGCGGCAGCAGCGTCGGCAGGCTGAGCCGCACGCCCAGGACCTCGCCCTCAAACTCGCCGTGTTGGTCTCTCCTCTTCTTCCACTTCCTCTTTCTCCTGCTCCTCAGGTGATGTCAGGTCATCTGGGGCAATGTCAGGGTCGTCCTTCTCGTCTTCGAGGGTTAATTCCGGCGAAGAAGTTACTGGGCGTTGGCGGCGGGAGGTGGAACAATGGGAGCCTCAGCCTCGGGAGTTGGACTCCTTTTGCGGCAAGCTGAGCTTCTCCTCTCCAAATAATGCTCTTCGATGTGATGAGGGCTGTGGCACATTGTGGGAGGACAATGCCGCACCACTAGTACCACTTCCCTTTGCTTATCGTGAGGGAGAGATGAAGTCGAGGGCTGTAGGTGACCCGCGCGGCGTCCCGGGTCAAGGCGTCGGGACAAAGGAATGCGGGTGGTTGCTAGAGCAGAGTCAGCGTCATTGTCACTATCACCATCACTTTTGCCTTCCCTTGCTTCCTCTGCCGCCCTGCGTGCTTTTTTGGCCACACTCTTCACTAGAGTCTTCTTGTAAAAGTATTTGCCCACTTTCAAGGGTGTACGAGCAGGCAAGGGGGATGGTCCCGGGGTAGGCCTAGGCTGACCAAGCAAAGATGGCGATGGGGTAGGCCTAGCCTCAAGCACACTAGGAAGTTCAATTTCACCTTTCTTCACCACTTCTATATCAGGGTCCTCACTACTGTCTGCTCCCTAAAACAAATCAACACCATCATCACCCTCAAAGCCCACAAACTCATCATCTTCACTCTCATTTATGAAGATTTCTTTGTCTACCAAGCTTTCACCACTGCTTTCTTTGGTCAAAATGGCCAAAAGTTCTCTCTCAATAGCACTATCACTCAATAAACGTTTCACTTTCTTATGTTCAGGCTTTTTCCCGCTTGCAACAGGCGTCGACGTAGCTAGCGGGGTAGCAGTGGGAGGCGCAGGAGGCTGCAGGGAATCGGATGCGTCGGAAGGCATTTTTTTGCTATATCTTGCTATGGCGGGCACGTACGGACTGATAACGGTAGTAGTTGAGGCTTGGTGGCGCTGCGATCGCCCCTGCAAAGGAAATTTTCACCGTGCGGATTTCAAAGCACGCTTTCAAGCATACAGATTTTAAAATGACACCTGGGCTCCGGCCCATCAGTCGCGGTGTCATTTTAAAATGAAACCCAGGCATGAAGGGTTAAGTATCCATTATCACACTGTGGTAATATATTATATACACATTCTGACATACGGAGCCCTGTATGTTTATTTTAAGAGTTAGAATTAAGAGTTGAAGGAGTGCCAAACTACCCAGGCGGCGAAGCAGACTAGCGAGCGAACCAGCGAGTGGGAAACCAGCTCGTCCGCATACCAGCAAACAAGCCTTCACACCTGCGTGCGTCATAGGGAACCCTGCAAACTACTTCGATGACCCGACGCTATGATCGACGCCAGGAGACTCCATTGGACCACGCACCTCTTACGCAACTAGAGGAGCTGTGATTGGGGCGCGCACCATCACCCGCCTCCTGATTCGTTCCTACACCATCATTGTTTAGTATATAAGACCCGAGTAGTGGGCATTCAAATCAGTCTCATTTGGAGTTGGGAAGGTGAACTTGCAGCTGGAGGAAGACGGGGTGAAGTATTATAATGGGATTGTGACTGTCAGTCAGATTATATAAGTGTGTTCGGTGTAAACACTTACGTTATGTTGGTTAGTGAGATATGTGATTGGGAATTAACGTTAACGCTACTATTATGTACTTAACTATTTTAGTTGACTGACTTGTGGACTAAAGCAACTCTTTAAGTAATTGGGTTATGATGAAAGTAATACTATTGTTTTATATTAATACTTACGAGTTCTTTCATTTTCTTTTAATTAAGCTTACATTGCTTAACGGTGCATAGTACGGTGATGCTATTGTCTCTTATTAGTAATATCGCCTTAGACTAACATGGCTGTTTTAATGTTACTTCTAGTGATTTCCTAAGCTGAAGAAAATTCTTTTAGCTTCAAAATATTAATTTGCTTTTCATATTATTTGAGTGAGACCTGAATCGAATCTATGAAGCGATCCTGTAACTTAATTTACTCATAATCAAACCTCAATGTTACGTGGTTAAGAAATACATTTAACTAATTATTAAATATATATCTAACTTTTTATGTGACTTTGATATTAATCCTGATGATAATAATATAATACTATTAACGTAAGACAAGAACCAAGAATAATAACTATATTAAATATAAATAAAAGGGCATATAAGAAAACTATCTATTCATTTCAAAAAGGGTAAGAGACAGAAATATTCTTACTTTAATATTTATCTTTCAAGACTTTTTATAGAATTAATAGTCCTTCTTTAGATATAACTTATTCGGTTCATAACCATAGCCTACTAAGCTGCGGTTAAATAATAATTCTTTATAAATACTACATGACTTTAATTAGTTTCAGTATTTTTCCATAATTAAAGAGTATCGGTCTATAAAGGATACCAGTCCTAAGATCCAAAAGGAAAGGAAGCAACAACAGGAAATAATTTTATTAGATTTTACTTTTGTTTTGCCTTCAGCTGACTGATACCTTAATATATATCTCTGTGCTATCTAGATTCATCAAGTTAACCACTTGAGGATCAAGATACGTAACAACTTATATACAGTATATATATAATATATATATATATATATATATATACATATATATATATATACTGTATATATGCCGGTATATATATATATATATATATATATATACTGTATATACATATATATATATATATATATATATATATATATATATATATATATATATATATATATATATATTATAGGTTTGATTCCCGGAGGGAAGTAATGAAAACCTAATATTTAGTAGGGCCCCGTAATCATTGACGATATTGCCTAATAATATAATAGTCTCCCTTCAACAACCGCGGCAGCAGTTTTGAATCTCCCACGCGGAAGGGTCAGGGAGTATTCTCATAAGTGCACGCTCAATTCTCTTATGGAATCGTCTCTTGTGATTGGGTACCCTACAGAAAAAAACTTTGTAGAAAATAAAAAATAAATTTGTACTTAATATCTGTTATATTATGGCTTCCATGCGTGGATTTCTTGTGCGCAGCGCCCAGGCGCAGGCCCTCTAGTGGCCATCTTTCCTTCTTCACTGATATATCAAGACTCACTAGAAAGTCAACGAATGGGAAGGGGATGGTGGGAGGGCCGGCCCATGCATCGTCAATGATTATGGGGCCCTACTAAATATTAGGTTTTCATTACTTCCCTCCGGGAATCAAACCTATAATTTAATAGTGGCCCCTCCATCATTGACGATATTGCCTGAGTACCAAGACTGGAGGAGGACATTCATAAGAATACCTTAACTTCAGGACAAAAATAATCCGTATAACATTTTAAAGTTTTATTGTACACAAACAATAAATAGTTATAAAAATAGAAAAGATTGCAAGCAGGGCGTGACTTCGAAGAAAGTCTGCTTGCTCATGACCAGATCTTTCACTTAAAGATCTATACATGATAAAATGGGAGCATCCTTGTGTCCCTACTTAGAACTATAAACTCTTTGGAATATTGTTCTCTTCTTAATGATATTTACACAGAGTATGTATGTTTGTACATTTTCTTAATCCTATATAGTTGCAACTATGATAGATATCTTAAAATAAAATAAAACTTATACACCGTCATATCAGTTAGATCACAGCTGGTGATTTATCACAATCTCCGGCGGAAGAGCTTCGTGGGGCTTACGGCTATTCGCCAGAGGGGGGGCCCCCCCCCCCTTTTTTCTCACCTTAACCTTAAACCATAATAGCACATAGCCTACGAGACCTTCTGACATAAAGCTACACAGGTACGTTTTGGCTTGTCCAGAGCGACCGACAAGTATCGTGTAAGGAAAGTATGGTTTGATGCCCACAATTGAGTGTTGGCAATGTCGTCTATGGAAATTTTTTGTAGAAATCTCAAAGAGACAGCCCATTTCCTGATGTCGTGGGCCCTGCCCACTACGCCGGGATTACTTTCTTTAATAACATCTACTAATAGAGAAGCCAATTTTCTCCTAGTAACACGATTACCTGCCTGGTTTACCCACAGAAAGCCTGGTTGTCGAGGGTGAGCTGCCCTGATAAACTTAACTAAGGCCTCCACTGGACATAAAATAGGATGTGTGTGTCCGCGTTTCAACGCCGGAACAGAAAACTCTGAGAAAACATGATCAGAATACTCATTCTTTGCTACACAAGTGGGAGACGGCGCGATTTGAACCTTGTCATGCAGTCTCCCAAACCTAAGGCAATTAGGTTCGTTGCTCATCGCCGCCAGCTCCGAGACCCTATTACCGGTAGCTAAAGCCATAAAAAACACAGCCTTTTTAAGTAATGAATCAAAATCCGGTGCAGTGTTATATTTACGCGATTGAAGTAAAGATAAGGCTTTATCAAGTGGGCATGAGCTGACATGGTGGTGGGCGGATCTTAAAACACGCCCTCATAAACCCTTTCTCCTCCGCCTGCGGTGTCGAGAGACCAGTGAGATCAAAGAAGGGAGTTCTGATGGCAGACAAGTGATTTTATAACGTAATAACGAAAAACCGCTTCTGCTCAAATAAATAATCTAAATATCTGAAAACTAGGGCTTCTGATGCATCTGATTGCCCTGACTCAACAATCCAGTTAGTGAAAGTTTTCCAATGTGATTGATATTGCCTCCTGGTAGATAGAGTATATTGGTTCATGAGTTTATTAGTAACACTGTCCCCATACTGAACTAGCCATTTGGCCTTGTAAATGTCCAGAAGGCAAAATTGAGCGAGGTCCGAAGGTTTCCAATAGTCTCTAAGTGGAATGCGGAGATCGGAAGTGACACCGGGTCCTTGCACTAGCTGCTCAACTGGTGGTACCACGCCTAAGCTGGCCATACCGGCGCAATCATCGAGACTACACCCCGGTACCGTCTTAGTTTGTCCATCACCGTGCACATTAGAACAGAATCTGGTGGAGGAAATAGATAGATTGAATTCCACTTGTTCCAGTCCTCCAGTAATGCATCTGGTCCCCCCGCCTGGGTCACCCCCCGGCGGGTCAGGATGAGAGGTAGCTTGTGAGTCTCTTCGGATGCGAACAGGCCCACTTGTGGACGGTAAGGCTCTGCAATCATCTTGTCGAAGACGGTTTGTTTGATGGCCCATTCTACTAAGGTGCTCTGCCGCTGGGACAGAGCATCCGCCCAGACGTTCGACACGCCTGGGAGGTATGAAGCATGCAGATGAATGTCCAGCGATTCGGCTAGGGCAAAAATCTGTTCTGACACTATTAGCAACTCTTGAGACCTCACTGAACCTTGTTTCTGAATGCAATGGACTGCCACTAAGTTGTCCATGCGAAATGCTATTGATTTCCCTTGCAATGACGAGCCGTGGGCTTGGAGAAAGTAGAGGGGAACTATAAGCTCTTGTTTGTTGATGTGCCATGAAATGCCCTGGTCCTAAGTGCCCTGCCCTTGATGGCCTAGATTGGATTGCTATCCCCACCCCAGAGTTCCGGAAGCATCCGTGTCTACCCATACCGAAGGAGAAGAAGAAACCCAAGTTGTCATAGAGTACAGTGTTTCGGTCTTCGCCCAGACCGATAGTAAGCTGTGAATTAATCGCGGAATCAGCCATAGTTTTTTCCTCCGGCAATAGTGGGAAAAATTTGTTGCCTTCCATAATTAGTCTCTTTACTTTCAACCGGCCCAACTTCACAGTTAATTGGATCTAGTTGAGAGAGCCGACCAGGGAGTCCCATACCTTCCTCATCGTATTCCGACCGTGGAGAAAACGAAACAGTTTCTTGCGAAATCTGCGGCAATTGTCCACACTCTGAGTAAGAGTCAGATTGGCGGTATCCCAGACCAGCCCTATCCACTGAATTTCCCGTGTAGGCACAAGGAGAGACTTTGCCAAGTTCACCTTGAACCCTAGGGTTTGAACATGATTGATAACTATGTTGACATGATTGTGACATAAATCTCTCGTCTCCGCCACCACTAGCCAGTCGTCTAGATACCATAACACCATGATGCCTTGGGACACTAATGGCAGAAGGGCTTGCCGGACTAATTTTGTCAAAATTCTCGGTGCCAGGTTTAATCCAAACGGCATTCTCCGGAAAACATAAGTCTCTTGCTTTATCCTCAAAGCGAGGAACTTTTGGAAGCGTTTGTTGATAGGGACATGCCAATAGGCATCTTTGAGGTCTAGGGAGCACATCCAACCCAGCGGTGGAAGGATAAGCCTGATTTGATTTACTGTAAGCATCCTGAAGGATGGATTTACTATGTAAGCGTTCAGACGCGAGAGATCCACTACTGGTCGCATCTGCACACTGTCCCGTTTTGGCACTAAGAACATTCTGGAGGTGAAAACTTTGCAGTTTGGATTTACTAAGACAATGATCTTCTCTGACATCATTTCTCTGATTAGGGCTTCCACCCCCGGCGAAACATGGTTGTGTTCGAGCGCCTGACGCAGTCTTGGCCGCCGGATCCACCGCCAGGTAAGGCCTTTGCGTACTAAGGTCCTGGACCAGGTTCGCTTGGGCCATGCTCTGTGGCATACTTGGAACGACTCTGTTTGCAAACTGGGCTCGATTAGTGGAGCAACTCTCAATTCCGACACGCCTAAGCACGGCCCTGGGAGACAGAGAGTATGTTTGGCTAGTTTTTTGAAGGGGGTGGTGGGTTGGTATCAGACGGTTGGCTAGTCTTGGCTGCCGGCTGTCCCTGATTTGTTTTGGGGTGTGACTTACCTCTATAACCTAAGTATTTACCTTGTATGGGTTTGGGCTGATTACCTCCCTGCTGCGGAGGAGGCCCTGGGTCTCGAAAGGACTGTTTAGCCTGACGGGGTTGGTACTTACCGCCGCTTTTGGGCTTAATGAAGGGTTTCTCAAACGGTTCTCTCTTAGCCTGGGAGGTAGTCGGCTTCCAAACATCCACCAAATTATAAACTACATTCCACGTTTCTGAACTAAGGAGGGAGGCAGTTAAAACTGGGGAAAGGGTTACCCGGCGGCCAATGTCTTCCGGTAACTTCTTTACTAAAAATACCCTGAGATCCTGGCGTGCCCTCACAGCTTCCATGATAGCAACCCTGATGTCACCCAAGGATTGGATAGAGTTCTGTAAAAGAATCCTACTTGACAGCTCAGTGGCTCTCCTCACATTTTGGTCTGCAATGGCCAAAATTGTCCTAGCTAGGGATATGGTAACCTGGCGAGTGACAAGACATTGTGAGAACAGTCGATAAGCCTTGCTTCGTAACTTAAAATCCCTATCCAAATGGGCTGGGGGAGGGGTACAAAAGGGGTCATCTAACTGGTGAAGAGCTATTTTGGGGGCCGCCAGGAAAGCAAACAAAGCTGGTAATGAGAACCAAGCATGCAACTCTTGAGGAACCTGATGTGAGGTTTTAGATGTAATAGTTGAAGCAAAAACTTGTGCCTCTGCCTCCCAATCTACCCATGGACCTACAACTACCTGCGACATCTGCAAGACTGGTGTATGTGACTGATCAAGGACCGGAACTGTAGCCAGTTCCGGCGTGAGTGCATTCAAAGCTTTCATGTCATTAACTCCATCTGCTTTGGACCAGTCCGCAAAAAGTCGTGCAGATGAGGCCGGCGGAACTGCTGGGGCAGCTGAGAAGACAAAGAATTCAGAAGTCAAGGTTATATCCTTGGCTCTGAGTTTCCTATTCTTATTAATTTCAATAGTCCACTCACCTGGAACCGGTAGCTCCCCCGAAATCGTAGGCTGTGCTAAGAATGGTTTCAACGGATGTACCTGAGTCCAGGAGCAATCCGGTCCGTAGAGGAGAGGCATAGGGCCTTTCCTCTGTGGGACCTTATCCAAAGGGGGAGGGATAATATCAGAAATTACCCGCACATTAGTGGTTGTCATAGTTGCCGGCACAGTAGTGCTTGCCGCCGTGGACGTTGCCGGGGGTAATACCAAAGTAGGTAATGAGGACTTAGGGGTGGGAAAACCTGCAGGCTCTAATGGTCTAATCGTGGAGCTACTCGGGGGAGCTACTGGCCGATTAGGTGAGGGGTCAATAGAGGGGGAAACATGATATTGTTGCATGACCCAATGCATAATATTACTTATTTCCTCTGTGGTTACACACTTGCTATGGGAACCCCTAGAAGATTGGGAACTAGCCTCTGATTCTTTACACATTGACACTTGAGCCGAGGGGACATTCACTTCCTCCGGCTCTTCATTAACCTCAAACTCTAACAATTCTGAAATGTCCTGTTGCTCTTCCGGCGTTTGTTCCGCCGGTGGCCAAACCAAATCAGGGACAGAGGATGGTAACACTCCACTATGGATACTATCCCTATTTGTTCCTTGGCCCACTCTCCAGCACCCTCGTTCAACCGCCGCGGGTGGCTGAGAGTCCTGTATAACCTGAGAGCTGTCAAAAGACTGAGAACTTGAAGGGAAACCTCTGTACTGGTCAGCTAACACTCTATTCGGTCCGGCCGTAGGGGCCTTACGTGGTACTGGAGCTAATTTTGGGATTGCAAACACAAAGTCCGGTGGTACACTTAGAGATTGTTCATGGTGAGGACTAGATTCAATGATCTCCACCCCCATCTCAGAGTCGCCGGATTGGACGGTTGGCGTACTGGAGGTAGGGGTTGAGGGAGGTGGCCGCATGGTACCTGCCCGGCTAGTACTGTGTCCTGCCTTGGCTGATGTCACCTTCTCCTCCTTCCGGCGTTTGGTCGACCTGGACGATTCCGCCGAGGAGTGCCTAGACTGCTTCCTGGGATATCTCGACCGTGACCTTGACTGTTGCCGGGGGGAAGGCAACCGCCTCCGCTTTGGTCGGGGGGTGGGGGTGGGGGGGGACCTCAGTGATGTCACTTTCATCACTACTTGAGCTCCTCACTACCGCTTTGGAAAGGGATTTCTTAACTTTGGGTATAGTAGATTTGCTGGAGGCTGACTTGACCAAAGGTGACTTAATAATTAGACTCTCCCACGAGGTATCATCATCACAGTGAAGTGCCTTATGGACAGTATCTTTTGCATAGGAGTTGAAAATGGTCTTTATCTCTTGCAATGCCGCTAGGCACAATAAGTTTTTCTTAGTGATAAGAGCCGTCTTTAACTCTGAACAGACTGCACACTTTTTAGACACCCACAAGCCGCGAGAACGATCGAGACATTTAACAACTTGATGCAAAGTTTGTGAGCAAATACTGGTAATAATGAGCAAGAGGGTGTAGCGCATAGCTCAAAGCAAGGCATGATGGAACAAAGGGGACCCCCCCTCCTCCGCCGGAATCAGCCACCCACCAGCCGCCTGGCGTGTTGCAACTGCAGCCCTAGGTCAATCTGGAAAATAAAATATCCAGGAATCAATGCTCATAAGGATAACCTGCGAGGTGTAAAGACATCCTATCTCAAGTCCGCCGGAAAATTAGCTATAGCCACAGCTACTCTAACCTTCCGCTGGACTCGACCATGGAAAACACTGGGTTTCTCCATTTTAAGCTGATTGGACTGCTTACCTGTGACAAAATGTCACTGGCTCTAGTGACCTTACGTGTTTTAATTATCTGTGACTATTGAGAATAGAAAGATAAATAACGTGTTTTCATAACGTATCATAACACCTGCACACTCGACTGGCACGCCGAGCGAAGGAAGTCTTGTCGTATGACAACTCGGTCAGGGCGAGTCTCCTCGGCGGGCCGAGGTTGCTCCCGTAGGAATTAGCATATTCCGCCGGAAGGATTGTGGTTCAGCGCACCACGCCGGGACATTTGGTTGTTCCCTAACTCGTCAACTTGACGAGAAAGCAGGGGCTTTGAACAAAAAGCCGCCGGAGAAAACAACCAACATTTTTAGCGGGGGAAACTTATGTGGCAAAATTCCCCCTACCAAAAAACCCCATCTATATAAATAAATAGGGGACGTCTCCCAATGGCCCACAAATTACATGCAACGCACACATGTATCACCATAATGGGGCAGACATAGGCATAATCACAAACAATATAAAATTATCAATCCTAGATTACCTGTAGCCTACATTGGAGACCCTTATTGAGGCTGGCCATGGGGCCCGAGGAACAGCACAGGATGAACTGACGCTCCGACGAACCAGCAGCAGCAGCAAGCAGATGGGAGGCCCGCGAGTGGGGCCCAAAAGCAAATACGAAGGCTCCGCACGACGTGCAGCCACCCTTGAACCAGAGCATTTGCTAATAATAAACAAAATTAATATGCAACTGCCTCAAAGTGACGGCCTGAAGCATAATCTTGCAGAATGGTAGCCTCCTAGCTATAATATCAAAAGCTAAAGGCGCAAAACAAAACACAATAATAACACACGTGGCGCGTGGATCTTGAGATACGGAGGCGCCTTGTTACAAAAGTACCCTAATTTACACCCTACCACGGTCGTGCCATTGGGGCAGTCCGTGCTAGCTAATCTAAACTCTGTTCAGTACTACGCAGATGTATACAAATGAGTAAGGACTCACGAGAAGCGCAGGAACAACGAATGAAGCTGGAGCACAGGGACACCCGCCCGACAGGCACGAACGTGGAAGGGAGAAGAAGGAAAGATGGCCGCTAGGGGGCCTGCGCCTGGGCGCTGAGCACAAGAAATCCACGCATGGAAAGCCATAATATAACAGATATTAAGTTAAATTTTATTTTTTATTTTCTACAAAGTTTTTTCTGTAGGGTACCCAATCACAAGAGACGATTCCATAAGAGAATTAAGCGTGCACTTATGAGAGTACTCCCTGACCCTTACGCGCGGGAGATTCAAAACTGCTGCTGTGGGTGTTGAAGGGAGACTATAATATTAATAGGCAATATCGTCAATGATGGAGGGGCCACTATTATATATATATATATATATATATACTTTATATCGTGTATATTTATCGTTATACTTTATCTCTATTGCTTAATATTTTAGTGATGTAAATAAATAATTTATTGGTTTCATATTTATGCATTGCCATTTTTGTCAAAGATTATAATTCACTTTTCACCTATGCTACCATCCAGGCCAAAGATACAAAGAAGATATTACACTGTTAATTAATTGCCTCCATATGCAAATAAGTATCGGCGGCATTTAATAATGCCGAATAATTTCAATGTGGGTCCGGCCACACTCCAGACGGTCACTGAACTGTTAATTACGCACATGGATATTAACATGCTAATTGGTTCTGAGGAGCGAGGGTTACAGACCACGCGTAAATCACTTTCTTTGTCTGGTAAAACCTGACTGTTTTATGCAATCCTTTTAATACGACAACCCCTTTCTTATCTCTGCTAAACGGAATTTGCAAAGATATTGTAATTGTTCCAGTCAGTCTGTCTATCTGATTGTTTGTTTGTTCGTTAGTGTTTGACAGGAGCATTTTCTAAACTAGTTATTGTGTTTAATCTAAAAGTTTCCTTAATAGTTACTCTGTGTTTCCGTGTGTAATAAATGCCGGGAAAAAGAACAAACCGGAAATTTAAGTTTTTCTAGTAAGTGTTTGTTCCATCTTGTTGATGCCTTATTATATATCTTATTTTCACTTAATCTGGTACATTTGTTTCGATAGGACACACATTATATTTCTTATGGGAAGATTTGTGTTTATTTTTTTCATTTAGTTATTGTTTTTTCCTCCATTGACCTCCGTCAAGCTTAAAACATAAAACAAGACACTCGTTCGAGATAAATTTGTACATTTTTTGACACAATAATGTCGGTTCCTCCCAAATTACAGGCTTGCTATCGTTCACCAGGAAAAAATCGACACCTAATCGCACAAAAGGTCTTAAAATCGTCAAACTAATGGGGCAAACGTCTTAAAATCTCCAAGCTAATTTGGAAAACATGAAGGAGAAAGAGGGTTCCGAAAACAACAAATCTCCTCTTAACCCTTTCAGTACCGATGCCATCCTTTTACCTTTCATCTGCCTACTATTAGACGATTTTATTCAATTCAATAAGGGCCTCCAGCAATTAACAGGCCTTGAATTATCTCACTTAACCCTTTTTATTACCTGAGATCCTTCCTAATTAAACTATACAAAATCGTCTAAATATAGCAAGAATAAAAAAAAAAAAAAAAAAAAAACGTCGCCGGCGATATTCTTCAGTTGTTTCATGTCATGCGTACGATACACCCAAGCTTACAATGTGATACCGAATATGTAGAGAGACTATGTTTATCATTATCTTTGTTTCTATGTTCTGTCATGTTCTTTCCTCTCACTAAAACATTACACTTTCCATAATGCAGTTGAGTCTGAGTACATGATTAGATTGATATCCAAAATTCGAAAATGGATATTATTCGTGATCGTGTACTCAACCTTTAACTGTGTTGGTGGTGTAATGGCTTAGATACTTATGTTCTGGGTGTGGTGTACCGATTTCGAATCCCGGGAGGGCCATATGCTTTCATAAGTTTATTCAAGTACATTGGGGTTTGTATTTGATATTAATGTTAAAGAACGGGGCGTTACTTATTTCAGTATATGCTAATTGATCACTTTCGAGTTTCAGGTTAAAAGGAAGTTGGAGCCGTAAATACCGATGTTAAACAGAAGTGCAATAATAATGTAGAGTTGTGATGGATTAGAAAAATGTTGAATTTGATTTGGTGTGTTTACAAAATGTTTCTCGTTATATTTCGGGACTTTTGTGCACTGGGATCGGTAACAAGACTGAAGGTAGATTATGTTAGGTGGCAGAATTCTGATAAAGTGTAAGTTTTTAAGCTGCCAGACCATAATTGCCCGTAAAAATTGCTCGAAAAACGGCTCGCGTGACTACGGCTTTAAACTCGCAGGTGGTCAATTACAAGTAACACTTTAGATGGTACTAGATCTTCCGCGATAAAACATAATATTTATACTGTGTATATTCAGTTTCCTGTGTCAATAAAATAACAATGAACATCACCAAAGAAAGCTTAAAGGGGGTGACCTGATTTTTTTCTCTCCTCTCTCTTTCTCTGGCTTGTATCCATTCGGCCCCATTCAACCAACTGTTTTAAGATGTTTATCCCTATCCAGGTTTCGATTTCTTCCTGGCGAGCGATAGCGAGCCAGCATTGTATGGAGAAATCCGGCTTCGCCGGAGACAGTTTTCTATAAAAAAATTACAAATTCAGTCTGCTGTCAAAAACATTATTAAAAATATGCTGGCTCGCTACCGCTGGCCAGGAAAAAACACGTGGATGGGGATAAACGTCTTAGAACAGTATGCTGAATGGGGCCGAGTGCATACAACCAAGAGAGAAAGGGAGAGAGGGAAAAAAAACGAGGTGGGCTCCCTTAAAACATTTTGATAAATAGCTTCTTTGATTCTGACCATCTATGCTAACAGTCATATCGAATATAGGATGTTACTTGCCAACTCCATAATTTACAATAACTGTGTTTGTGGTTTGCATTCAATATGAGCCAGTATGTTTTAGGTGTCTACACTATTTGCAGATTATGTAGATCATTAAACATTATGAGCCAATTTATCAGTCAGTTCTTTCCGTATTATTATTATTATTATTATTATAGAAGCTGTCTAAGCCTCCCAACAGGGTGCAGATACACCTATAAAAGATGAATCCCCACAAAATACCCGTAAGTACTGGAGAGAGACTAAGACAACTAAGAAAAAGGAAAAGGGCTACAGTAGTTAGAGAGCCCAGAAGAAAAGATCAGTTTGTCAATTAAAACACCATTCTAAAAAGAGTAAAAGCAAATCATGATTAAAACAAAAATGTACTGCTGTAATAAAACATTAACTCTGGACTTAAAAGCTGAGATATGGGTTGACTGTACAACCTCGTTTGGCAAATGATTCCAAAAGGGAATCATTGAAGGAATAAAACACCGAGAAAACTGAGATGTAGAAACATTAATTGGAGTCATGGCAAGGTCATTAAGACTCCTCGTAAATCTTGTTGCGCGAATTGGAATAAAAGTTTCTGGTAAAACACTATGCAATGGATGCTGAGTATTGTTAAAAAAAAATTTTTTTTAGGCTCTACAAAGTAAATACCGGTGCCAATTTTAATTTTCTATTTAATCTGTATTACAGATTCGGCTACACATACTGTATATTGATTTGAATGATCAAAACAATTATGACAATCTACAGCACTGTCGAAATATATATATATTTTGTTTTTGAATCTCACTTTTGAAATGACTAAAACAAAATAAAAATATGTATGCAATAATGGGGCAATATCTCGCTCCCATCGGTTGCACCAATTGTCCATTGCTCATATATCTCGCGACAGAGGCTACACGGGCTACTATCTACCTTACTGACGGTTATTTGGCTAAGAAATAAATTAACCCTTTGAGTACCAGCGACGTGTTATTTTTTATGCTAGCTATATTTAGACGATATTGTGCAGCTTAGGAAGGATCTGCGGTCGTTAAAAGGGTTGGTTGAAATCTTTTGAAGCCTTATTATTGCTAGAGATCCTTCCTAATCTGAATACAATCGTCTAATAGTTGCCACAATATAAAGAAAAGGACATGACCGGTACTGTATGGGTTAAGAACACACCATAAATTGTAGTAGTACTTGGTGACAAAAAACAATATATTAGATAAACGTTTGATTATCAGTTGTGTTTACGTAGTCTTGGAATGTCCACTGTTTACGTAGTCTTGGATGTCCACTGTGGAGATTAACTGTGGGTTGGTTATTGGGCAATGTCACACGTGTGGATCTTGTGTTCGAGTCATGTGATTATAATGACTTAAAATTAGGCACAGATATCCTCATTCGAAAGCTGAAATTTGCTCAATGGCGTCATCCATAGGGGAGGTGTGGCAGAGTGGTCTTGTCAACTGGATTGGTGGTCCGTGGACCCGGGTTCGAGTCCCATTATGTCAATGGGAAGATGTTATTGGGATGGAATTTTGCTGTACCTAGTTTCAGTGCATTACCACAGCATACCGAAATGCCAAACAAAATACCCTCATTGTTCCCTGATTAAATAGCATTGTATGAATATTGCCATATTCAAAATATGCTACAGGGGGACAATGCCTAGTGAGTTAATTGCTCAATAGGTGGCGTTCTGAGAGTGAGGGTCCAAGTCTGAGGGATGAGACTGTGAAGCGCAGAGGCGAAGCAGCTTCGGAGATGGAGTTGCTTCGAGCCGTGAATGGGTGCTTCGCATGTCTCACTCCCTAGACTGGAACAAGACCTCATTGGCCTCCCCGTGTTCAGCGGTAGAGTGTGCAGGCTCTCAGCCTATGCCCGAGAGGGAGTAGTTGGAATATAGAAGAAAACAAAAATCCAAGAATGATAGATAGAAATAGTAAGGAATTTAAGTGAAATTGGTGGGCCGTGGCAAAATGTTTGTATTTTCCGCCAAGGCCAATCTCTAGCCATCAGTGAAACGAATCGGACACTATACTGCGGACATGTGGTACGTGTGAGCTCGCCCATGTATTTGTTACCCTCTAAGTGCGAGGAGCCATTTGCATGTAACTAAAATTCAATGATAGTGAATGTCGGATCGGATCGGATTGGGGTAGACAGAAAAGGTGTGTGTGTGTGTATGTGTGTGTATGTACATAATTCCTATTGTACGTTAATGTTGGTGAAGTGAGTGAAGTACAGCAATATATGAAATGTAAGCAGACCGCTTGATTGTGGTTTGTTAGTGAACGTTTGTTGTGGCTGTGGTTGATAGTGTGCTCTGTAACCAGTATAAACAGTTAGCTCTTGCTGATCAATGTGAGAAGAAGAACATTCAGACGCAGTGGAGTTCAAACTTGGAATATACTGCACGAAAGTTGATTCCAATTGCACATTAAATGTATACACAAAATAAAACAAGTTGAACTATTATTTACTAGAGGAGATAATGACTATAACTCATGATATTGATTCACTCTATTGAATGATTTGGAAAATGTACCATATTTGTTAAAACTGAATTATATAACGTTTAAGAATAGCTATTAGGATATAATATTTCGTTTTGTTTTGTTTGTGTTCTTGTTGAATCTACTATTGAGTATTGTAATTTATGATTGAGAACAAATAAAGTATCTGATTCTCATTGTTGCATATTGTAAACTGTATCAAAACATAACTGATTACTATGTATATATTTTGTAACAATCAATATGTTTTAATTGAATTGAATGGAATATGGTATTAACTTATACGAGCGCAATCTACAGCTCCTCTGACGACCGTCATTGCTATCATGAGTAAATCTTTTACCTTAATAAATGGTATGCTTTGGAAATGTACTGATTTGAAAATTAAAGCTCTGAGATGTTCGAAGATACAAAATGTTGTCAGTTTAGTAGTTACAATCACAATGAAGAGGGTAGTAATGTTTAACTGATATACAGGTGTGGCACAATAATTTTTATGCTGTAGTACCAGATTAATTATATATAAATGCATATTTAAGAGAGAGAGAGAGAGAGAGAGAGAGAGAGAGAGAGAGAGTTAGAGTTAGAGTTAGAGAGAGAGCGCGAGACAGACGGCGCAGCTGGGATCGGTGAACTTTTATCATAGTTCCCCTCAACATTACACTTTCTATGTATCTAATCTAACAGGCTGCATACGTCACTACCAGCCTTCTTCCTTGGGGTTCATTGGATTTCCGCTCTCCCCTTCCACTCTCTCACTCTCACTCACTCACCCACTCACTCACTCACTCTCAGTCACTCTCTCTCTCTCTCTATATATACATACTGTATATATATATATATATATATATATATATATGTATATGTATATGGAAATACGCCTAACGGCCTTATTGGGCTATCCTTTGTTGGAATTATGCAAGGCTGGTACATGTCATATTTGTAACAAACTATGTGGTACCAACTCTGTAAATTGCTGACTGAATAAATATTATTATTATTATTATTATTATTATTATTATATATATATATATATATATATATATATATATATATATATATATATACAGAGAGAGAGAGAGAGAGTATAATATATAATTCCTTTCTTTAAATCATGTTTGATGCAATTTTTAAAGTCATGCACTCCCTTGATAAATAGGGCTAGGGCGTGCCATTGTTACAGGAAAGTGTGGCTGCTGAAGAACAAAGAAGTTAGGGATAGGTTTCATAGTGAACTGGAGGAAATTAATAGAAATAAGAAAGCTAGGCCTAACGCTGTAAATAGGCAATGGAATTTTCTTAAGCATAGCCTTATCCCTGCCACTGACAAAGTATGTGGGAAAACAAAGGGTCACCCCAGGAATAATACCTCCTGGTGGTGGAACAATGAGGTAGAACATGCTGTGAAAGAGAAAAGGAGATGCTTCAAAGAATGAAAGAAGGGAGGCAGCAAGGAGGAATACCAGGCAGCTAAACGAACTGCCAAAATAGTTATTTACAATGCTAAAAAAGTCATTAAGGACCTGGTCCTCCAACAAGTGTGTAACACTGACAATCCCAATGGGATCTTCAACCTAGCTAGGCAGGTTGAAGCTAGGTTCAACTACCCTCAACCCGCCTAGCTAGGTTTGGTGATGGGCTGGTCTATTAGAATGAGAGCTGAGCGATCTCTGCCATACCCATAGCTTACTCTAACTGTTCCTTTTACTTATATATTTTCTAGATCTCAAGTGACGGCATCTCTTCCGTGGATTGACCTCCCTACTGCCAACCTAGAGGTTGGCAGATTGGGAGCCTAAGTGTCACATTTTTCCTTTGCCCCTCAACTTTCCCTTCATAATTGCTGAGGGGCACAGGGCCTTGGGTGGGGCTTTGGTTTCCCGGGCGTTTCCGCACCTTCCTTAGCTCCCCGTCTTGGAGTGGCTTCGGTTACCCGGGCTTTATTAGTGGTAAGCAGGGAAGGTTTTGTGTGGGGGCTCGTTTATAGCCTTGGCCTTGCTCGGGACCTTGGGGCTGTTCAGCCAGACAGCTTGGGGAACAGCATCAACAAAATAAAACCTAGCTAGGCGAGTTAAAAATGACAGTGTTATAGGTGAACAGTGTATTAGAAACGATAATGGGAAGATTGTGAATGCAGAAAATGAAATTAGAAAAGCATGGAAGGCACACTATGAACGATTGCTAAATGTAGAGTTTGATTGGGATAAGGAACAGCTTAGTATCGAAAAACCAATATCTGGACCCCCTCCTTTGATAGCACCAGCTGTAGTGAGCGACGCAATCAATAAAATGAAGGACGGTAAAGCTCCAGGGTACTCTGACATTGTCTCGGAGATGATAAAAGCCTCAGGGGAGACTGGTGTCAACTTAGTCACTTAGTTGATAGACACATTATTAAAGATGAGAAAATCCCCGAGGATTGGCACAAAAGTGTAATAGTAAATATATACAAAAGAAAAGTAGAGGTAATTATAGGGCCCTGAAAATGTTTGACCAAATCATGAAGGTCTGTGCGAGAGTCTTTGAGGGTTTGATCAGGCAAAGCATCTCTATTGATGATATGTAGTTTGGTTTTATGCCAGGACTTGGTACAACCGATGCTATCTTCATAGTCAGGCAGATACAGGAAAGATACTTACTAAAAGGCAGGGATCTTTACTTTGTGTTTGTAGACCTGGAGAAGGCCTTTGACAGGATGCCTAGAGATCTTATGCAGTGGGCTATGAGGAAATTTGGTTTGGAAGAGTGGCTGGTGCGTGTGATAATGAAGATGTATGAGGATTCGCGAAGTTCGGTGAGGGTGAATGGTGTACTGAGTGATGAGTTCGCAATCCGTGTTGGAGTTCATCAGGGTTCAGTGTTAAGCCCCCTCCTCTTTAATATGGTCCTGGAGGCACTGTCTAGAGTTTTTAGAGGCGGACTCCGTTGGAACTAGCTGTTTTATGCAGACGATTTAGTCCTAATAGCTGACAATATGCAAGATTCTGAGGCCAAATTCAGAAGATGGAGAGAGGGCATGGCGAGCAAGGGTTTAAGAATCAATATTAACAAAACCAAGGTTATGCATTGTAGATTGGGACGAGGCAATGTGGAAAAGAGCGGTGCATACCCATGTGCAGTGTGTGGAAAGGGTGTGGGCGGTAACTCGATTCGATGTAGCATCTGTCGATGCTGGTTGCACCATGGGAGTAAGTGCTGTAGTAGAATAAAGAGATCCCTGCCGAAAGATAAGTCAGAAATAGAGAAATTTGAGTGCGTAGCGTGCAAAGGCGAGCTTGTGCTAAGTGATGATCCTGTGGCTGTGAATTTTTGGAAATTAGTCATTGGAGCTGGTGGACAAGTTTTGTTACCTAGGAGATACCATCTCTGCCGGTGGTGGGGCCGAGGCTGCCACTGTCACTAGAATTAGATGTGGCTGGGGGAAGATCAGAGAACTGCTGCCAATTCTGACCATGAAAAGAATGCCTCTCCCCCTGAAGGGAAAGGTGTATGCCTCATGTGTTAGAAGTGCAATGACGTATGCCTCAGAAACATAGGCCGTTAAAGTAGAAGATGTCAACAGAATGGAACGTAATGAGATGAGAATGGTTAGATGGATGTGTGGGGCCAGGCTGCAGGATAGAATAACAAATGATGAGCTGAGGAGACGTTTAGGTATAATGAGTATTAGCGAGGTGATGCTACAAGTAGACTGGGATGGTATGGACATGTGGAGAGAATGGATGAACAAAATTGGGTGAAAAAATGCAGGTCTGTGATTGTGGAGGGAGCTGCACCAAGGGGTGGACCGAGGAAGACCTGGGATCGGAGATCGGACTATACCTGCCGATCTCAAATCCAAAAACTTGACAAGTGAGCAGCCCTTAACAGGGTTGCCTGGAATACCGCCATTAGAACAAGAGACTGAAACTGCGCGTATGTGTGGAGCACTCAGTCTTAAAATGTTATGTATGTATATACTGTATATATATATATATATATATATATATATATATATATATATATATATATATATACAGAGAGAGAGAGAGAGAGAGAGAGAGAGAGAGAGAGAGATAAAAACAGAAAGAGAGAGAGAGGGTATAATATATAATTCCTTTCTCTAAATCATGTTTGACACAATTTTTAACGTCATGCACTCCCTTGATAAACAGGGCTAGGGCGTGCCTTTGTTACAGTATACAGTATATATTACACTGTAGATCCACTAATTTCCAACATTTGAAATAAGGTATTGATAATCTATTTGTTTTCACCTGGCGTATAATGCAATCCTTTCCATAAAGCTACTACAGTGTATCTCTACATCATTAGTGTACTGTTTTCGTAACAAGTTCCATATAGTTCGCTCCAAACTCTTAGTAGTTACTTAACAATCAAGAAGCGGAAATGACAATCTACCCGACAGCAGAAAACAAACCGACTACAGTTTTTAAGGGATGGGGATAAACGTCTTATAACAGTTGGCTGAATGGGGCCGAATGGATACAAGCCAGGGAAAGAGAGAAAAGGAGAGAAAGAAAAACAAACAAAACGGTGACCCCTCTTAACCTAAATATAAGTACAAAATATTTAACGTTGCCCCCATACTATAGGGGATGTGAGAACTTCAGACCATTACCCTGGGAACTGCTAGCCAATACCATTGAGGATTATGTCATGTTTTTGACAGTTTAATCTGGCAATTAGTCGATGATTTTATACAGGTTAGGAATGATCTGTGGGAAATAGAAGGTTAAAGACTATCTCAATTAACCCATACAGTTTCGGTGACCTCCTTTTCATTATTATGCTGGCAACGATTACATGATTTTATTCTGATTAGGAGGGACGTCTACACATTTAAAGGCTGCAGACTATCTCACTTAATCCTTGTCGGGAATAGGGTAATGATCCCGACAGTTTTAGGTCCAATAGGACATTTGAATTTGGCGGTATCGTATCGCTTGTACGATTTCGGCTGGTTCTTTGTGTATTGTAGTTTATTCTTAAGTATAGGTTAAATATTAACTGTAATGTATTAATATCTACATCAGCTCTAGATGTATCATGAAACCAAGTTATGGGTTATAATTATTATGAGCCGGCAGCCATATGTAATTTCGCGAAGCGATCGGACGCCGGCCCTTTAGTCTCTCAATCAACACCATACAGCCAACATCTACCCCCGGCTCTGACTCAACCCACAGTTCGCCATGTGCTACAAATATTAATCTATAACAACAGGTCTACATCACCAGTCCTCTAAGCTAAGTTCATTGTATCGATATTGTATTATGTGAACATTCCTACATGTCATGCAATTGAATTAGCCGTGTGTGGGGGACTGGATTACACCCATCGAATACCTCGTTGGTAATTATATTATAACTATTTGTTGGGATATTTCATGGAATACAGGACGTTTCGACTGTGTGCCACTTCGACGGCGCTAATTGGACGGTTCGACGGTACCGTCGAGCCTTCGTCGAAATGTCTTTTATTTGTGTTATATTTGTATAGTGTTTTTTTCAATTGTATTTGTTGATTATATATAATATTCTTGTTTAATAGATATTAGCTAATAGTAATTATATATCTACAGATATATTGAAAATGGGTTATAGTTATCAGGTTTTTCATTTCGTAGATAGGGCCTATCTGTTTTCATATACATTGTTTACAGTTCGTAGTTCATATTTGTATTAATTTAAGTTCTAAAACATGAGGGTATAAGGGTAGGAGTACATTCCACCGCATGTTGGAGAGGACGGACAGGTCTTTCACACTTGCAGCAGTTGTTGTCCATTGTCGTTATGCTAATAACTCAAAACAATGTCCAGCTTATATAAGCCTATCTACACATACAGTGACACACATACGCACAATTTCGAAACCGTTAGTCTTAAAATTGAAAACAATCAATTGTTCTAATCAAACTCACACAAACGCAAAAATGTCGAAACGGTTAAACCTTCAAATCAAAACATGTTATTGTTCTAATCACACACACACACACGGGTACACACAATTTCGAAACAACTAAGTCTTCAAATTGAGATATTCAAATCTTCTAATCCAACACACATATAGGCCCTACGTATAATTTCGAAACAGTTAAACCTTCAAATCAAGACATTCTATTGTTCTAATCACACACACACACACACGTACAAACAATTTCGAAACAACTAAGTCTTCAAATTGAGATATTCAAATCTTCTAATCCAACACACACATACGTAGCCTATAATTTCGAAACAGTTAATCCTTCAAATTAAGAAATTGTATTGTTTTAATCAAACACGCACACGTAGCCTACACACAATTTCGAAACTTAAAAACTTTCAAATGAACGCTTCGATGGCCTTACTTTTGTACACATAAAATCTAGTTTAGGCTATGAAGGTATTGTGGAAATTTCATAATTAATATAAAACATTATAAAAATGAACCCCAAGGGGTTGAAAAGTACAATTGGACGATGGCCAGTATTATTGGACGATTCGACGGTTCGGACTGAGACATTTCGACGATCGCGAGCATAGACGTTTCGACGGCATCGTCGAACTGGCGCACCGTCGAATCGTCCTGCGACCATTTCATGTACCAGTGATATGCAATTTAACCTCTTTATCTAAATTCCCGACAAATAATGGTCCTTCGTGCCCTTGTGCTTATTATTTTACCATAAGCGTTTTGTTTACTTCCTTGACGCTTGTGGGCTTACAAATGGCTGCCGCCTCGCGCGTTGTTGGGCCGACTGCCCTTTCCCTAGTATAGACCCGGCTTATTCCCTCGTGTTTTTTTCCAATTAGGTGCCGTCCCTATCTTTTTTGTGGCTAGTTTCCAGGGTTTTTTGGGTGTGTGTTCCATGGCATTTTTTGGTGGGTTAGCTGGGCTGGTGATTGGGGTAGGGGTAGTTTCGTCGGGCGCCATTTCGTGCTCGTAGGCTAGTCTAGGCCTGCAGGTGTCTGTGGTAGCTATGCATTTCGCTTTGGTGGTGGGCCTGTGGTGTTCATTGTGTTATGAGTGTCGGTCTTTGTTAATTCCTAAGCGATTGACAGTCAATAGTCAGACCTCATGATTGTAGCTTGACCAACTAGGCTTACCTATAGAGGGCTTTCAATAATTAGTGCTTCACCTTACCCTTTCTTTTAATGGATTTAATATTTAATTCTTTTGTCGATACATCATGGCTCAAAGGAACCATCCCACAGCTGCGTCAGGAAGTGGCATTGGGGTGAATTTTACACCAACCTCCTCATACAATCAGAGCCCGGGGAAAGTGGGGGGTATATTAGGCCACAGTTATGTTGGTCGCCTAGGGGTCTCCCTCCGAGAGTTTTATGACCCGGGTTTTGTATTGAGGGTGTTTAGTGCCCCAGGAGCCACTCTCGATAATATTAAGTCCAAACCAGCCTGGGATGGTCTTTTGAGCCTAAGGCCCGAGATCACTGTATTAGTGTTGGGCGGCAACGACATCATCTCTGGGGTAGTCCCGCAGGAGCTAGCGGCTAAGATCAAGGAGTTGACTTTTGAGATTGAGGCATCCACGAATGGTCGCTGCCTTGTATTGGGGTTGTAGCAGAGGGCGTCTCCTCGGGATATTCCGGCAGGTGAGTACCACAGGGTTAAGAACTCGGTCAATGCTCTCCTCAAGAGGAAACACAAGCACCTTGGTGGTCGATTCCCCCCATATAGTTTCGGGAGCCAATACATGCACGAGGACGGCGTCCACCTCACCCATGAAGGCAGCGATCGTTTGTTGGCCCAGGTCATTAAGATGGTAAGGGACTATCTTGCGTCGCAGTAGTCGGTCTCCTCATAGATAGCCCCAGTGTACTTTATGTTGTTGTCTAGTTAGATAATTTCCTTTCGATAGTTTATATTAAGGGGGATGTAAATACTATGTAATTCTTCTTGAGTAAATTTCTTAAGTAATAGGAGTTTGCCGCTGTTGATTCCTAAGCGATTAACGGTTTGTAGTCGGACCTCATTGTAGTTTAAGTTGCTGAAAATTAGACCTTAACGATGACAGATTTAAAGAAACTTAAGATTCTGAAGGGAGGAATAAAGGGAAGTTTAAATAGGTGTTTAAGAGATTTTGATGAATTTTTATTAAGTGCCACGGCTGATCAAATTAAGGGTAAATTTGCTACTGTAACTAAATCGCTAGTGTTACGACCGACTACGAATAAAACAAGGGCACTCAATGATTGGACTAGTAATAGGGCACTATGCAACAATGGTACGCTAGATCCAAACCCTCGAACTTATATGCCGGCGAACAAAACACCTATACCCTCCAGGGTTAATCTGCGATAGCGGGGTATCCTTAACTGGGCATAAATGTACTCTACTTCAGGCTAACTGCACTGGTATAGCCTGATAACAAACAAGATGCAAGTTACGTTAAAATGCATAAAAAGGAATCTATGGAAAGATCAATTAAATCACTGCAAGATTTAATACAATAAAAAGATGCTTCAATACAGTTACTCTAAACAACAATAAACTCTTCACTCCTATCTGAAAGAAAGTGAAGTATAGTCCTACAGCATAGACCTGGAAACTTCTGAAGAAAGTCTGATGCTCATAAGATGCTCGTACTGATTTAGAACTATATAAAGGCAGGAGGCAGGACACCACATGTGTAAATCGAATACACTAAAAGATAGGACATATAATGTTAACTGACACGAGAATACTATAAATGCGCAACGGTAGCAATGCTCGACACTAAAAGAAGTACTTCCTCATCAACGAAACAGTCTGCTATGGTTGTGCGGCTCAGCAACAACCTAGACTAATAAATGCTGTGGATAATAATGCGCACATATCAACGAGCTTATATTAAATACTACCAAGTGTCTACTCGATTATTAATGTCTAGCTGGGATACTCTAGGTAAGGAACTGGGGTTGAGCAAAACAGGCTCGTAGCCTAGCGATGTCCTTAAGACTGCATCCTTTAAGTTACATTAATTGACTAGGGGGCTCTCTCGATAGATCCAGATTACAAGTATCTGGTTCTATCCTGGTGACCCTCTAAAGCCAAGCAAAGAGGCAGCAAAGTGTGGAATTGGTACAGGCCAAAACCCTCCGTCAACACAATGCTGCACTCGCAAAGGACGCAACCGAAAAGACAACCCAGGCTACCACAGGACCGGTCGAAGTCGTGTAGGTATAAGCAAACCGTACACACATCGGAGACAATGACTACAGTTACCTTATCCCAGTCTAGCATTAAATAAAAGAGCAGAAAGACTAAATCAATAATGGAGACACACAAAGTTCTTAACCTATACTAACTAAGAACCCTCAAACCTATTCTAAGTACAAGTAAATATCTCTGAGGACGGCGCATGCAATACAATGGGCCGGCTATGAAAAACGTATGCAAAACCCAAGGGGAGTGTTGTGCAGTTAATAAAGGTTTGAGTATGGAAAGAGAGAATCGAGTGAGAGAAACAGTGATAAAGGTGGTGATCGGGAGAGAGTATGCAAAGGGATGTTAGAAGCACGCGCGCCAAGCCTGTCCTGAAGAGGACAGCTCCTGGGGACCCTCATGGAGGAGGTAAGTTACACAGGAGACCGCAAAGGCGCGATGGTCGGCCAATCACGGGCCGAGACGTCACAAGACAGCAGGCGTCATATGACACAGCCAGACACGCCGTCCAATGGCAAGCGAGAGGCAGGAATGCACCCGTACATACAGACACTTACTACCTCCTCGCTCTGAAAGTCTTTCTCATTCACACGCTGGTACTATTATCACTACTGTTGATATAAAATATAACCCGTTGTCACAGACGAAAACAAAGACCACCACTGGACTGTCTGTGACAATGCAATTACTAGGAAAGAAAGAACAACATTCTCTGATAACTGTAGCCCATTTCGATGTCCCTGGCGAGCGCTAGTGGCTAACGAAAGGCGATTCTGCCAATGCTGGTAGACGTCACACTAGCCACTTATGATAATTATGCTCTGCAGGTATATGTTTTATTGACAATTACTGATGATGTGGAAGAAGAAATGTCAGCAGATCTTGAGTACTTTGAGGACGTTAATACAGCCTTAGCCAGACTATCTTCCACACAAGAAGCAACCCTTGTTAAGGATACCGGTACACCAAAGGCGACTAGTTTTAACCTGCCGAAGCTTACTTTGCCTACCTTTTCCGGGGATTCGGCTACCTGGACTGGATTTTGGGATATCTTTGAGTGTTCCGTCCATCAGAATAAAACACTCACATCCATCCAAAGGTTCACATATCTCCGTGGCCAATTGAAAGGGGAGGCATTGAAGTTGATCGATGGGTACAAGCTAGAAGCTACAAGCTACGAGTCTGCAGTGGAGTTGCTGAAGAGAACTTACGGGAGAGAGGAAGTCATCAAGACCGCGTTAATTACTAAATTCTTCACTCTAGATCCTCCATCAAAGGAGTACAAAGTACAAAGGAGTACAAAGGAAATCAAGCAACAACAGATCTAGTGACCCTTCTAGGTTGCTTGTCCTCCAAAACACTGAGGATCAAGTGTCCAAACAGTGGTTTAGAGTGGGTAAGGGAACATTGGAAAGGGAACTACTGCCCTGCCACTAACGTGGCAGGACTAGGAAGTTAGTAGGGGACATATGGGTTAGTAACTGAGGGGAGGATAAAGTTATTCATTTACAAACGCAGTCAGTCGCGGGTTTGATGCGAGATATTTGTCTAGGCGGAATTTAAATGAATCAACGGTGCTGCAGTCTATAACGTCTCGGGGAAGCCCATTCCACAAGTTGACAACTCGATTGAAGAAGAAATTCTTAGATTCGTGCGAGTTAAAAGATTTACCAATAATTTTGCAACCGTTTCCCCGCGTGTAATTAGATTGGTCGATAGTGAAGTACTTACTACAGTTCATATTGTCGATGCCTTTGATGATTTTGAACACTTGAATTAAGTCGCCTCTTAATCTGCGCTGGGTTAAAGGAAATAGATTAATTCTCTAAGACGCTCTTCGTATGGTTTGTTCTTTAGGCTAGGTATCATTTTGGTAACTCTACGTTGAACTCGTTCTAGCTTGTTTATCTTTTTGGTAATAAGGGCACCAGGATTGAACGCAGTATTCCAGAAGAGGGCGGACTAAGGAATTGTAAAGGGTTAGGATAACTTCTTTGGATTTATGCTCAAATGACCTGCTATAAAGCCAATTATTTTGTTTGCCTTCTTAACAACTTCTGAACATTGTTGACTCGGTTTTAGGTTACTCGATATTGTTACTCCCAGATCAGTTTCTCTGTTTACATTCTTAAGCTGTGTGCCATTCATCGAATAGTTTGCTTTCTCATTTAGGTATCCGACATGTAGTACTTTACATTTATCCGCATTGAAACTCATTTGCCAAATTTGGGCCCAACATGACAATTTATCTAGATTGTGTTGCATATCGTCAACTTGTTCTTTTGAGAGTACGCTATTTGCAATTTTTGTATCGTCAGCAAATTTTGAGATTGTGCAGGTGAGACCCTCATCTATGTCGTTGATGTAAATTAGAAAGAGAATTGGTCCTAGTACCGATCCCTGGGGTACCCGCTACTTATATGGTCCATTTAGATGCCTTACCGTTATGACTACCCTTTGCTTTCTGTTGAGCCAATTTTCTATCCATTTCAACACACCGTCTTGTATTCCATGCGCTTTTAGTTTTAGCAGTACACGTTTGTGGGGAACTTTGTCAAAGGCCTTTTGAAAATCAAGGTATATAATATCTACAGCTTACTCTCATCGTAGAGTGAGGATATCGTGGAAGAAGTCTAAGAGGTTAAACAGGAACGTTTTTTACGAAAGCCGTGTTGAGTATCTTTAAGTATGTTATTATCCTCCAAGTGATTTACGAGTCTGTATATTTTTCTAGCATTTTACATACAATTGAGGTTAAGCTAATTGGACGATAGTTACTGGGTAGGGATTTGCTGCCTTTTTGAATATCGGTGTTACGTTGGCTAGCTTCCACTGATCAGGCATAGTTCCAGACTGCAAGGATTTATTGAATAGTAATGTCAGTGGTTTGGAGAGCTCATTCTTAGCTTCTTTGAGAACTCTAGGCGAGATTGTATCAGGTCCTGGCGTTTTATTACCTTGAGTTTATCTAAACAATTCAATACTTCTCTCTCTGTAACGGTGATATTGCTTAGAACATCTGAATTATCAATCTGAATCGGCGATGGTGTAGGGATATCACCGAGGTCTTCTGTTGTAAAAACTGATGCAAAGAAGGTATTGAGGGCATTACTCATTTGTACTTCGTCTTTGGTGTATTCTCCTTTTTCATCGACTAACGGTCCAACAGTTGAAGTAACTACTTTTTTCTTTCTGATATAACTATAGAATTCTTTCGGGTTTGTTTTACTTTGATTCGCAATATGTAACTCTAAGGTCTTTTTACTTTGCTTAATTAACTTTTTGGCTTTGCGTCGTAGCTCTACAAATTTCACCCGTTCTTCGTCATTTTGTGAGGATTTTAATCTATCATTAGCACATTTTTAGCAAGCAGGCAGTTTGAAATATCTTTATTCCACCATTTGGGCTTATTATTATGGCCTGGACGCCGTATTTTCGATGGTATGCAGTCTTGCACTGCTTTTAGGTAAGTGGTTTCGAATAACTTCCAAGATGTATTTATGTCGTTATTGTTAATTAAAAAGCTCCAGTCAGTTCTTTAAACATAGCTCTAAGTTTATGGAAGTTTGCTTCTTGAAATTAGGGACTTTTTCGATGCTACTATTTGGTTCGTTACTAGTAAACTTTAAAGTGAAAGTTATCGTACGATGGTCGCTGTTACTGAATTCATCACCAACATTCAAATTCTCTATCAATTCTTCTTTTGTTGCAAGTACAATGTCAAGAACGTTATTACCACGGGTCGGCATTCGAACAAATTGATAAAGCGAACTCTCTTGCAAGTTCGTATACAAGTCATGTCCGGAGTGTGAAGTAAGAGTATCGCCCCACTTGGTCACAGGTAAATTAAAGTCGCCAAAAATTACGGTATCTTGTGAGTTACTTACATCTGCAATTTGTTCGTAAATTTCTCGGTCAGTTTGCACTGATTGAGCTGGAGGTCTGTATATTAACGCAAGTATTATTTTTGTACCTTTATTATTCTTTATTAGCACAAAAGATGTGATGTGATGTGATGTGATGTGATGGACCTAAAGGAGTACTATGCCTCCTTTGAGAGCCTCTTCAGATGTATGGAGACAATGGCCATCACCAAGGAGGAAATATTTAGTGTAAATATCTTGAATAAGATACCCTCTCCCCTAAAGGAAATCGTAAGACGTCAACTAAGCGACTCCACTAAACTTGGAAGCGTTGGTGCAGGTGTACCAGACTGAAATCTTCAATATGGAGAGTACTGGACACTACCGACAAGTGGAGATGTCGCCATCCACTGCAGCTTTCCCGGTACAGACTTATCCTAAGCAGAAAAGGCCAATATCATTAGGTTGCAAGTTGTGCAGTGTCCACGGTCATCTGTGGTACCAGTGTCCTAAGTATCCTAAGGCTACACAGAAGATTGGCAAGGTTAAATCGCTTAAGTTATGTACCAGCTGTCTGGCAAGAGACCACTTCAACAGTACTTGCACCAATTCCTACATCAAACCTTGTAAGTATTGCAAGAGGAAACATTGGTTTTCCCTTTGCACCCAGTCTGATCGGCACGACGGCAAAGAAAAGGGGAGAACCCTCAAAGAGTCACATGAGAAAGGTAAGAGCGAGGGTGATAAAGTATCTGCCATGTCCATTGCTTCTCGAGAATGTCAATTGCTTCCTACTATGATGCTGCCAGTAGTGGGGAGTAATAATAATACTATAATGACGTGCACCTTACTTGACCAGTGCTCACAGAGGTCATTCGTTCTGCGGTCATCATTACCCCAGCTCAAGTGTACCAGCAAGAGTCAAGAGAATTTGCGTCTCCATGGTTTCACTGGTGAAGTAGATTCCATTGACTATGATATAGTGGAGATTTCCTATGCTTACAGAAGAAAGGTATGTCCCATCAAGGCTGTAGTGGTCGACACACTACCCAGTTTCTATATAGCATCAGAGATTCAACCACATTTGAAATATCTCAAAAGCAAGGTTTATAAACTGGCTGATGATCAACTCTCTGCTAACAATGGTATTATGCTACTGGTCGGAGCTGATTATTACTACGACCTGGTTCACCCTGAATATCGGCGGGTATATAAGCTAATGATGCTCCCCACGATCCAAGGGTATGCCATTTCTGGATCCTATGCCACTTCCTCTCAAGACACACAGGAGGAGGTGGTTACGGTCCTCAAGGTAGCAGTAAGCCCCATAGATAAATATATTAGGCCAAATGTGCCTGATAATACATGTACTGATATAGATAAGCTATGGGACTTGGACAATATTGGAATTAACCCACATGAACTTGATCGTAAGTCCAAGCTAGCGCTAAGCTCGTATGAAGAAATTGTAACGTATGACTCTGGCAGGGGCAGTATGTGGTAAGGCTCCCTTGGAATGATAACAAGAGTAAATTACCTACTAATTTCCATCTAGCACTTGGTAGGTTACGTGGCCTTCAGAAGCAGTTTGTCAAGGATCCAAATTATTGCGAGACTTAAGCGGCAGTTTTAAACGAGCAGGTACAACGTGGATTTGTGGAGAGAGTAGATCTCAGTGAGTATGGGGATAACACCCATTACCTTGCTCACCATGGGATTAAAAAGGACAGTTCCACCACTCCTGTTCGTATTGTGTATGACTGCTCTGCTAAATCCAGTGATCGCTCCTATAGCCTGAATGATTGTCTATACATGGGTCCGTCCCTGGTCTCTGATCTCGCGCAAATTATGTTGCGCTTCAGATGTCATAAGTTTGCATAGGTCGCCGATATTGAGAAGGCCTTCCTGATGCTTCAACTCCATCGTGAAGACAGGGACTCGACAAGATTTTTATGGCCACGGGACCCAATGGATCTAGATTCAGAGTATCTGGTCTACAGGTTCAGAGTCGTCTTATTCGGGGCGACCTGTTCCCAGTTCCTTCTCAACGCTACTATCTTGCGACATCTTGAGGAGGCTGGACTAGATCCTGACTTCAAGAATCAGATCAAGCAGGGGATCTATGTGGACAATCTTCAAGGCACTGGGGACGATGACAACTTATTGCTCGAAAGATGCTGGGAGATCCGCGATATATTTGCCAAGGCTCATCTATACTTGAGAGAATGGGCCACTAATAGTGATCTTTTGAAAGGTCAATTTGCTTCTGACGGTGTAGCTACTGAGAATAGTGAGAAGAAGTTTTTAGGCCACAAATGGGACACTACCACAGATTGTATATCCTTCTGTCACACCCCATGCGGCAGTGAGCTTATGACCAAGCGAAACTGCTTAAGCTTGTCAGCGAGGTTGTTTGATCCCCTAGGTCTTTTGCTGCCTGTAACTATCCGTGCTCGTATGTTTTTACAGCAACTGTGGCGGCTAAAACTAGATTGGGACACGCCCCATCCCGACTGAGTTACAAGATACTTGGCGGTTGATTCGGTCGGACCTTTCCACATGTTGCAAGGTCCAACTTAATCGTCAGGTTATTAGTGGTCACCAGGTGGATCTACATGCCTTTTCTGATGCTAGTAATAGTGTGTACGGTACTGCCATATACATATGGAATGGTAGTGATGTGAGACTGGTAATAGCAAAGGCCAAAGTAGCCCCTATAAAGAAGATTACAGTTCCTAAATTAAAACTTACTGCATTGCTTCTGTCTGCTCGTCTAATAAAGTTTACACTGGATGCTTATACAGACATACTACAGATTAATAACGTCTATGTCTGGAGCGACAGTCAAATAGCACTTTCATGGGTACACAGCCAGAAAGTGTTACCTGTTTATGTTTCTAATCGCACTGATGAGATACATAACTTAGTTCCTACAGCTAAATTTCGCTATGTGAGCACCAGGGATAACCCCAGTGACATAATTTCCCGGGGTATCTCGGCGCAACAGTTTATGTCGTCCTCTATTTGGTGGCATGGACCTCCATGGCTTATATCTCCAACTGAATGGCCTCAGGATTTCAGGGAATGCATCTCTGATCCTTCAAGTCGGCCCCAAGATGATGTGTTAAGTAGTTCGAATGTGAGTACTACACATCAGGGTAACAAGTTGGTAGAGTGGAAAGTTTCGGCAGCTATGATCAAGTAATACGTGTATTTGCATGGATATACCGTTTCATTAACAACATGAGAAGTCAGGCTCACGGGTCTTTCCTTAGTGAAGATTCAAAACATATCAGACGCCATGAATTGAGATCAGCAGAAGCGAAACTAATATGTTTAGTACAAAAGGAATCTTATCCTACTGAACATCAAATCCTGAGCAAGGAGTCAAAGGCCAAACCCTCAAACTTAATGAGGCAGCTAGGATTATATATGGAAGGAGGCATAATTAAGTGTAGAGGCAGGATACAAAAGGCGGACATTATTGATTCTGCGAAATATCCTGTCCTCCTTAGCTCCTCTCATTTGATTACCAAACTGTTGATTCGCCAATGCCATAGGACCTGCCGACATTTTGCGTAAATTATGTTCTGGCGTATATGCGACAACGTTGGTGGATCCCTAAGATGCGACAAGCAATTAAAGGGATCCACAATAGCTGTACTATCTGTAAAAGATTACAGGGTAAGCCTTACTCCCCAGTTGATCTACCTCCCTTGCCTGAGTTCAGGGTACAAAGGACTGAACCATTTCAGGTAACCGGGGTAGACTACACTGGAGCGATTCAAGTTAGAGAATCGCCCGGTAACATCATAAAGGTATATGCCGTTCTATTCACATGTGCGGTAACCAGAGCGATTCATATTGAATTGATTGACGACCTATCCAGTGAGGGTTTTTTGCATACTCTAAGACGCTTTGCAGGCCGCAATGGTTTCCCTCAAATTATTATGAGCGATAATGCGACTTGTTTTGTCGGGGCCTCTAAATATCTCCAGAGTTTAATGGATGACCCGCAGGTTGTGGCTACCCTCACTGGAAAGGGTTGTCAGTGGAGATTTATACCAGCATGTGCACCATGGTTCGGGGCGATTTGGGAGAGAACAATCGGTATCGTCAAATCTGCCATGAAGAAGGTATTAGGAAGGGCACTGGTGACCAGACGGGAGTTGCAAACCATCTTAATAGAAATTGAGATGTCAGTCAACGACAGGCCCTTGACCTATACCTCGGCAGATGTTGATGACCTCTTACCCATTTCGCTTTCTATGCTAACACGTGGACGAACCCTTAATACCTTTCCTAGATCGTCCGTAAATGACGAAGATCTGCATGACCCTACGTTCGGCAATGCTGACGCCACACGTCGTCGCTTCCAGTATGTAAACAAGGTGTCCGACGATCTATGGAAACGGTGGACCCAAGAATATTTGCTGTCTCTTCGCGAGCGTCACTCTAATAAGATCAAAGGGACGAATCAACGATGGCCTCGTATCGGGGATATCGTACTGATTCATGATGAGCGTCCTAGGTTATTTTGGAAGCTTGGAAGGATTATCGATTTGATCCAGGGCATTGATGGTCTTATAAGGGTTGCTAGAATACGAACTTCGACAGGGGTTACTACTCGCCCAGTCGTAAGGTTATATCCCTTGGAGCAGGATGTAGAACTGCCGGATGATCCTGGCGTCTCTACTGATACCCCTCCGCGGGAGAGTGCTGGTGACAGTGCTCCTGAAGGTGGGGCAGCTGATGATGAGAAGGATGATCCTCCTCAGGCTTCAGGTGGCGCTCGTCCCAAAAGGAGGGCGGCTATGAGTTCCGTGGATCTTTGGAGATCAAAGATCAAACAAGGTGATCTTTTACTTCGATGTCCTTTTTTTGTTCTCTGTATATAGCTCCTGTATATCATTTTTGGTGGCGGGTAATATGTCGGGAATAGGGTAATGATCCCGACAGTTTTAGGTCCAATAGGACATTTGAATTTGGCGGTATCGTATCGCATGTACGATTTCGGCTGGTTCTTTGTGTATTGTAGTTTATTCTTAAGTATAGGTTTAATATTAACTGTAATGTATAAATATCTACATCAGCTCTAGATGTATCATGAAACCAAGTTATGGGTTATAATTATTATGAGCCGGCAGCCATATGTAATTTCGCGAAGCGATCGGACGCCGGCCCTTTAGTCTCTCAATCAACACCATACAGCCAACATCTTCCCCCCAGCTCTGACTCAACCCACAGTTCACCATGTGCTACAAATATTAATCTATAACAACAGTCCTACATCACCAGTCCTCTAAGCTAAGTTCATTGTATCGATATTGTATTATGTGAACATTCCTACATGTCATGCAATTGAATTAGCCGTGTGTGGGGGACTGGATTACACCCATCGAATACCTCGTTGGTAATTATATTATAACTATTTGTTGGGATATTTCATGTACCAGTGATATGCAATTTAACCTCTTTATCTAAATTCCCGACATTCCTTTTAGCTACTATATATCCTTCCTAAACTTCATTAAATTGTCTAAATGCAGCTGAAATAGAAACGAAAATACGTCACCGGTACACAAGGGGTTAACCGACTGACTTCCATCTACTCTTCCTACTCTGAATGAAATCGTCTAAGCATAGCCAGAAAACAGAAAAACATGCGAAATCGGATCTTGAAAGGGTTAGCCAAACTTCATGTTGTGCGATATTGCCTCGACGTAATAGGGCCGTGACAGTATAAGGCAGACACTAACCGCGGGTAAGGCTGTCACGTGCACACAGCTCTTAACGGGGGAGGGTTGTGTTACGACCGGCACTACGAAATAAACAAGGGCACTCAATATTGGACTAGATGATAGGCTATATCTGCAACAACGGTACGCTAATTCCAAACCCTCGAACTATTACGCCGGTGAACAAAACACTTAAACCCTCCAGAGTTAATCTCCTGGATAATGGGGTATCAATTAACTGGGTTTTAGTGCACTTCTACAAAGGCTTTCCGGTGACGGCCAAGCCTACTCACAACAGGAGTACTTTACGTTAATAAAATGCTCTTAAGTAATAACAATGCTTGAATAAACTATAACAAGATTTAATAAAGAAATATATGCTTACGTTAACTTTAGTGTGAGTCTGTACTCAACACTAAACTCTTCAATGCTCTATGAAAACACTGGTAGTCTAGCCCTACAGCAATCAGATATGGAATCATTTGGAAACGTCTGATGCTCTAAGATGCTCGTTAATATAGAACAGACATAATGCAGGGGCAGGACACCAAAGCGTGTATCTTAAATACACCAACAAGTAGGATACATATATATAACAAGGGAGTGCAACAACTCTGTGACAGCACTAATAATAGCCATTCAAAACAGTACTTCCTTAGCCAAAGTAACAGCCATACTGGGTTGTGCGCCAAGCATCAACCTAGGCTAAAATAATACGTGAATTCCTAAAGCATACACAGATAAAGTTAATAAACACAAAGCTGTCTTTATTACTAATAAAGTCTAGCAGCGGCGTAAAAGGCACCAGGAGGCTAGGCAGAGCGCAAGCATGCTCGTAGCCTACTGTCTCCCCTTGAACAGATTTCCCTTATGTTACGTTAATTGACTAGGAGGCTCTCTTGGTAAGTCCAGATCTCAAGTATCTGGTCTTGCCCTGGCGCTCCACAAAGGTCAACACAAAGAGGTAGCGAGCATACGAGCAAGAGTAGGCAAAAGCCCTTCGCTCGTATACTGCTACACTCGCAAAGGAAAAATATGCACAAAGGTTACAGGCACCTAGCTCCGTCGAAGTCGTATTGGCTTTGACTCTCCATATACGTAACTCAGACAACGACTAAAGATACCTTCCACTGTCTAGCATTAAATAGTAACAAAGAACACCTCAATAATTAGAAGCACCCCAATGATAATATGACTCATGTGACTATGACTAATAATCCCTAAAGCTAGTGCAAAACATGTATGTGAGAACTGGTGCTGGTAATACGACTGGCCGACTATGGAAGTCGTATGAAGAACCAGAAGGGATAAGTAATTGAATAAAGATGAGAAGTAATGGAAAAGAAGAAGTTCAGAGAGAGAAACAGTAGTACAGTGGGTTATATTGGGGGACAGATTGCAAGGGACGTCTAGGACCAAGCACGCTATGCCAAGCTCTGCAGGAGAAGCGCAGCGGAGCCCCCAGCACCAAGGCTAGGACAGCGGCACCCAATCACAGACCACTACATCATGAAATGCAGGCGTCCTTAGGATGCGCCAAGCCCGCCAGCCAATCAAGGGCCTGGGAAAGCCCGCGCGAGCGAGGGAGGCAAACGCACATATACACGCACACACTACCACCTCTCTGCCTACCTCGCTCTTTCTCCTTTAACTTCACTCTGCATATCTTATACTCTATCACTAATATAAAATACTTCCATGTGTCACAGACAAGAATAAAGACCACCACTGATCTGGCTGTGACTACATGAATACTAGGAAAGAAAGAACATCGTTCTACGATTATTATAGCCCATTCCACTGCCCTGGCGAGCGCTAGCGAGTACGAGCACATTCTGGCAAGCTTGTAACATTTGATTTTTTCTGACCCCCCTTCTCCCTCATGTTTAGCCCCATTAGTTTTCAGATTTTCAGACGTTCGGCTCATTAGTTTGGCGATTCTAAGACCTTTCACCCCATTATTTTGTCAATATTAAGACCCTTCGTACAATTTTCAGACGTTCGGCCCATTAGTTTGGCGATTCTAAGACCTTTCACTCCATTTCTTTGTCAATATTAAGACCTTTCGTACAATTTAAGTGTCGATATAATTTTCCTGGCGACCGATAGCGACCCTGTAATATGTAGTGGTAACCGGTCTCCGGGTGGGACATTTATATATCGAAAAGTTTACAAATGTATTTTGAAAGGGGGTCTTGAGGTATTTTTGTTTTTAAACTTGATGGAGGACTAGGAAGGAAGCTAAACAAAATAATAAAAAGATAAATATACAAATAAATACGCCAATCCGCCCCTAACCCTGACGGTACCGATGATGTCTTTCTTTTAATGTATTTCGGCTACATTTAGACAATTTTATGAAGCTCAGGAAGAATATATGGTAGCTAAGAAGATTATTTGAGATAGTCTGTAGCCTTTTAACGTGTAAACTTCCTTCCTAAGCTCAATAAAATCGTCTAATACTTGCCAGGATATAATGAAAAGGACGTCGCCGGTATTGAATGAGTTAAATTTAAGGGGGGTGACCTACTTTTTGTTATTTCTGTCCTTTTCTCTCTTTCTCTGGCTTGTTTCCATTCGGCCCCATTCAGCCAACTATTTTAAGACGTTTATTCCCATCTAGGTGTCGATTTCTTCCTGGCGAGCGATAGCGAGCCAGCATTATATGAAGAAATCCGGCTTCGCCGGAGACATTTTTCTATCGAAAAATGTACAAATTTAGCCTGCTGTCAAACAAAAATAAAAAACATGCTGGCTCGCTACCGCTCACCAGTAAAAAAATTACACCTGGATGGGGATGAACGTCTTAAAACAGTAGGCTGAATGGGGCCAAATGGATACAAGCCAGAGAAAGATAGAAAAGGACAGAACAGAAACAGGTCACCCCCCTTAACTCTGTATTTGAGGAGACATTTTTACACTATAGTCTGGTTATATTTAAACGATTTTATGCAATTAAGGAAGGATTTCTAGGAAGGGTAAAATGGTTAAACACTATATCAACTAACTCTCTGGCTCCCACAATTGGTTAAACACTATATCAACTAACTCTCTGGCTCCCACAATTGGTTAAACACTATATCATCTAACTCTCTGGCTCCCACAATTGGTTAAACACTATATCAACTAACTCTCTGGCTCCCACAATTGGTTAAACACTATATCAACTAACTCTCTGGCTCCCACAAATGGTTAAACACTATATCAACTAACTCTCTGGCTCCCACGATTGTATAACTTAACAAAATATAATCGTCTAATAATAGCCAGATTATGCTGTCAAAATACGTCATAATCCTCAAAGTGTTAAGTGTTTTATGTAGTTTGTTCCCTAGACCTCCACCAAACTTAGACAAATACACACACCCAAGACCCAAATTCTTCTGTAGAAAAATGTACTCCTAAAATACAGACTCCTTATCGTTCTCCAGGAAAAAAAGGCACCAAAATGGGACGAAAGGTCTTAATATTGGCAAATAAATGGGGTGAATGATCTTAAAATTGCCCAACTAATGGAGTGAACGTCTGAAAATCTCAAAATAAATGGGGCTAAGTATAAGGGAGAAGGGAAGCGTAGGAAAAACAAAAACTTCCCCAACATCTCAACCCCAAATCGGCTGACGTAAATGATGCGAGGGTTGTGTAACGTTATACTGAGAGTGAACCAGAGCGTACAGACACATACACACACAAACGTACATACACGCATACACATACACACACCCACACACACAAATACACACACACCTACATACATTAAAATGTAAAACTTGCAAACTAAACAAGCCAAAATTGGGACAAAGACAATTTAATGTCAAAATAACTGATCAAAATTGTTATGTGGAAACAACGCTTACTAAAATAAAATGTATAATATAAAAGAACACAATCCACCACATAGGGTGTACATTACTACAAGAGTAAGTTAATCTGTTTCCCAAGCAAGCTAATCGCACACATAACAACGCACTATCGTCACGATCAAGAAATTAGTCAATTTGGGAAGTCCGGGACGTTCTGGTAAATTTTACTAAACTCTGCATGAATAAAGAAACTACAATTAGTGTCAAAATGTTCTATTAAATTCAAATTTGCAACTTAACAAGACATTAACAATAGTACAAAATACAAATATTGATAAGATATCTATAACATTACAAAAAAACATACAGCACTCACTAACGATAGTGCTATCGGGTAGGTACCTGTAAGCATAGCATGCCTCAAGTGACCCCTATCAATAACTACCCTACACATAACCTACATTTATCGTACAAATAAACTAAGGAAATCGCAAAAGCAAGCAATTGATACCATCGACAATGAATAGATATAATATAATAAAGAAAAATAATTGCAAAATATGAAGAAGCAACAACAGATTTAACCAAAGAGTACTCTTTTAACAAGAACAATTAATTTAAACAATAAATACAGACAGACAAAAAGTAAGCAGAGGTTATAAACGGATTTTCAAGTTAAAAATGCTTAATTAAAATTAATTATGTCAAATTTTAGAATACAATCCCAATAATTGACCCTAAAACGATTAAATGTATGTAACAATTTACTTGCCTCAAAACCTCTGTCTACTAAGAGTCTGTATAGTAACCTAGCTCTAGCCCAAAAGTCATATACTTTAGTGCAAATTTTACAAAATCTTATTAACTGGGAATAAAAACAATTACAAGTTATTTTACTATCGATATTACTACTAGGGAAAGGATAGTTTATTACGCTAACATTATAGTCATCAACTTTGTGATATACTTTAAGTATGCACTGTTCATTAACAATCTCTATATTTATATCAAGAACATTTTCAACTTCATCATTTACGTTACCTTGTGTGAGGTGAATGGAATTAGGATAAATATGTTACATACACGCACACACACACACACACACACACACACACACACACACACACACACACACACACACACACACACACACACACACACACACACACACATATGTTTTTTCATACATAGATGTAGATATGATGAAGAAACTAGTTACCTTTATAAGACCCACATTTGAAAAAGCACATAGCTAAATTGGAAAAAGTTCAGAGGGCAGCAACAAGATTAGTTCCAGAATTGAGAGGGTGCAGCTATGAAGAACGACTGGAAAAGATAGGCCTTACTACACTGCAAGATAGAAGAGAACGCGGAGATATGATCACGATGTACAAATGTGTTAACAAGATTGACTGGATTGCCAGGGAAGACTTCATCATACCATCAAAAGGAAGAACGAGAGGCCATGCATTCAAACTGGCGGTCAAGCCTTGCAAGAAGGATGATACAAACAAAAATCCTTTTAGAAGTATAGGAAAGTGGAATTCCCTCCCAGAAAAGGTATTGTGTGCCTAGAGTATAAGCCAATTCAAAGTAAAATATGATAATATGAGTTTGAAAGACGGGAAACCACGAGCCTAGGCTCACTTCTGTAAAATTACAATTATGTAAATATACACACACAGACACATACACACACACACGCACACACTCTCAGACGCATACACACACACACATACATGCATACACACACACACACAAATACACACACAGCGACTTACACACACTCACAGACGCATACACAAACGCAAAAAAAACAAAAACAAAAAAAAACACACTCACACAGCTAGCGTGGAAGAGACATTTGGGCAAGTCTCCTAACGGTGTAGCCTCTGTTCACCTAGCAGTATAAATAGGAACCTGGAATAAGTGGACGAAGTTGTGATGTCCCATCTGGGGTTGGCGATCGGTTACAGGGTGAGATGGGTATCGTCAACCTAAGCCTTCGGGTGAGACTGGTACCATAGTGAGAATGGTACCATACAGATTAACCCTAAGTCTTCGTTTCCAGATGTCGCCAATTGGCTAAAATACAGACTACACACACATCCACAGCCATTCCAACGATACATAAACACTTAACATGCATTTCAAACAAAACGTTCCCAGTTAAGGAGGCGCGATAATAATGAGCTTAGCTCGCATTGCGTGGATTCCCCTTGACGAACAAGCAAGTGAATACACACATACACACACACACATACGCATACACCCACCCACACCACTCTCACACACACACACATATACACACACACAAACACACATTCATACACACAGGCGCACACACACACAGGCACACACACACACACGCATAGAACACTCTCACTCTCTCTCTATCTATCTATCTATCTATCTGTGTTACGTTATAGTGAGAGTGAACCAGAGCGAGACAGTGATGGTGGTGGTGGTGGTGGTCAATGTACCGAGTGTGATGACAGGTACTGGGAACATGTGTAGTGCTGAAGTAATGATGAAGGTAAAGGGCAAACACACACACACACACACACACAGTCTCTCTCTCTCTCTTATGTTACGTTATAGTGAGAGTGAACCAGAGCGAGACAGTGATGGCGGTAGTGATGGTGGTCAATGTAACGAGTGTGATGACAGGTACTGGGAACATGTGTAGTGCTGAAGTAATGATGAAGGTAAAAGGCAAACACACACACACACACACAGTCTCTCTCTCTCTTGTGTTACGTTATAGTGAGAGTGAACCAGAGCGAGACAGTGATGGCGGTAGTGGTGGTGGTCAATGTAACGAGTGTGATGACAGGTACTGGGAACATGTGTAGTGCTGAAGTAATGATGAAGGTAAAGGGCACACATATACATATATTCTCTCTCTCTCTCTCTCTCTCTCAAGAAACACACAAACATGCCGTATTGTTGCATGTCTCACACTCTTCTACCGTTATTACAATAATCAGTGTTCTTCAGAGCTTTCTCAGTGTATGCCTCCTCCCTTAAGCTCGGGTCACATACACGTTCTAACGTCCCGTCCGTCCCCGACCAAGAAAATAACTTCTGTGTGTGTCCGTGTATGTCCCGTGGGTGTCCCGACATAACACGTTTTCTGGCAGTTGCCCCGACCCACACACGGACCATTTTATGCATGCATAAAAAGGACGCCACCTAGGCGCTTTTTATTAAGAGGTCGGGGCCGGACGGGACGTTAGAACGTGTATGTGTGACCCGAGCTTTACGGAGAGTGGGGGCACCCGCCTATTCTGTCCAACTCTCTAACCCAAGATTGGTCTGATTTTCTCAGTCTTCCTTCTACTCAACAAGCAAGCTTTGCAACTCTCTCCCTCAATCCGTCTTTATCTCATCCTATGACTTAAACTGTTTCAAGCTCCGTGTGTTCAGACATATTGACTATAACGTACACCTTGGATTTGGCTCTGTCACGCTTTCAACTTTGGGGGAGACACCTGTTATAGGCAGCTTTGTCTTTTGTCTACTTCATTCGCATATACACAAATTTACACTATCATAATTATAATGAACTAATATGCAAACAGTTATTTAAATACAGTATACTTTGTGTGGTGGTGCTTAAATTATTATAGTTAACATTTCCTCTTTTTTCGTAAGAATATGTGTATATATTAATTAATGTACATTTATCTTAATCACATTAGGAGATGTTTTGATTGATAAATGTCCTGTATCTTTCTTAAATTTAGTATTATTTATCATCGTGTGTCAACTTACATTCAGGGGGTGTTTTCTGGACCTCCTTCCTCCTCATGCTTAACCCCATAAATGTTGAGATGTTAAGGAATTCGACCCATTAGTTTGGCAATTTTAAAAACCTTTCATGAAACTTAGGTGTCGATATTCTCCTGGCGAGTGATAGCAAGCCTGCAATGTAGGAGGAACAGGCCTTTGGCCGTGACATTATTTTACCGATTTATCTCGAATGCGGTTCTTGAGGATACTTTTTTTTAACCTTAAAGGAGGTCAAGGGAAGAAACTACAAAATGTATTAATATCGAAAAATAAAAAAACAAATCTCCCTTAAACAACCACCGTAAATATAATGTATAAGTTACACAAAGATTACTACACACAGTACGTATGTCTTGTGATGCAACCTTAGTGTGACATTGATCTATTCTCTCTTCCTCAACCGACTTACTTTCGATATTATATGCTAAGAGGGATAGCTGTTTTATAGTGACAGTTTTTATATACTTATAGTTATGGGGAATTGTTTAAATGTATTTACTTTTATATATATATATATATATATATATATATATATATATATATATACTATAATAAGGATGTATTGCTATTCACAGAAGAGTAATACTGTACATTAGCTTTAAGAGAGACGCGAGCCACGACTTGGGGCGGAAGTGACGTCATCGGTTGTGGGTGAGGCTGCTTGTTGTTGTTGTTGTTGTTGTTGTTGTTGTGGGTGAGGCTGCTTGTTGTTGTTGTTGTTGTTGTGGGTGAGGCTGCTTGTTGTTGTTGTTGTTGTTGTGGGTGAGGCTGCTTGTTGTTGTTGTTGTTGTTGTGGGTGAGGCTGCTTGTTGTTGTTGTTGTTGTTGTGGGTGAGGCTGCTTGTTGTTGTTGTTGTTGTTGTGGGTGAGGCTGCTTGTTGTTGTTGTTGTTGTTGTGGGTGAGGCTGCTTGTTGTTGTTGTTGTGGGTGAGGCTGCTTCTTGTTGTTGTTGTGGGTGAGGCTGTTTGTTGTTGTTGTGGGTGAGGCTGCTTGTTGTTGTTGTTGTTGTTGTGGGTGAGGCTGCTTGTTGTTGTTGTTGTTGTGGGTGAGGCTGCTTGTTGTTGTTGTTGTTGTGGGTGAGGCTGCTTCTTGTTGTTGTTGTGGGTGAGGCTGTTTGTTGTTGTTGTGGGTGAGGCTGCTTGTTGTTGTTGTTGTTGATGTTGTGGGTGAGGCTGTTTGTTGTTGTTATTGTGGGTGAGGCTGCTTGTTGTTGTTGTTGTTGTTGTTGTTGTGGGTGAGGCTGTTTGTTGTTGTTGTTGTTGTGGGTGAGGCTGTTTGTTGTTGTTGTTGTGGGTGAGGCTGTTTGTTGTTGTTGTTGTTGTGGGTGGGGCTGTTTGATGCTGTTGTTGTGGGTGAGGCTGCTTGTTGTTGTGGGTGAGGCTGTTTGTTGTTGTTGTTGTGGGTGAGGCTGTTTGATGCTGTTGTTGCCGTATTTTATGGTCCTTCAAACTTAAAAACACACCCCCTAGACCCACTTTCAAGATAAATGCGTATATTTTTTGGTAAAAAAATGTCCCGGCCGAAGGCCGTTTCCTTCGAAAAATTACAGGCTCACTATCAATCGCCAGGAAAAAAATCGACACCTAAGTGTCACGAAAAGACTTAATAGTGACAAAGAAATGGGTCGAAAGTATTAGAATTGGCAATCTAATGGGCGTTCGGCGCATTAGTTTGCCAATTCTTAAGATCTAAAAGCTGGTGGGGCCAAACATGAGGGATAAGGGGGGGGGGGGGGGGGGGGGGGCGGGGGCAGAAAAAACCCATCTCCCCTTAAGGAACTATCACACAAGAGCATTTATTATCAACATTTATCTTCAACACTGGTCTGGCAGCTGAGGGTAACTTTTTAAATACTTATAGCTCCTTAACCCCCTTAAGCATCATGACGCGTTTTGACAGTGTATTCGGTCTACCATTAGACGATTTTAAACAGCTTAGGAAGGATCTGTGGGGATCAAAAGAGTAAAGGCTATACTAATTAACTCCCTGACTTACATAAAACCTTCCAAATCGAAATAAAACCATTAAATAATAGTTAAAATATAGTGTCAATATGCGTCATAATCCTCATGGGGGTTAATTATTCTACTTGCAGTCAAACTTCCGATACCAGTGCAAGAGATCTCAGAAAAGTTGCCGGAAATTATTTTGACCATCGAATGTTGACCATAAAAGCTCTCGTGTGACACCGGCTTAAGGGGGTATTACACGAGGATATTGTTCCCCAACTTTTGATCAACAATTTTATTCTATCAATATTTAGAGACTATCCTGCACTGGTATTGGTAACTAGAATGAACGTAGATTAATCGGTCAAACTCACTCTCTCTCTCTCTCTCTCTCTCTCTTACCGCAATAAAGAGGCCGGCTATTATCTCTCTCTCACTTTCCCTCTCTCTCGCTCTCTCTCTGACCATAATAAAGAGCGTTATCATAGAGAGCTGTCAGGTGTGTCGAAGATAGGGTTGCTGTTGGCTATTTAAAGACCACCTGTGCATATTCAATTGTGCTGGAGTACTTGGATAATTATCTCTCTCTCTCTCCCTCCCTCCCTCCCTCCCTCCCCCCCCCCTCTCTCTCTCTCTCTTGCTCTCTCTCTCTCTCTCTCTCTCTCTTTCTCTCTCTCTCTCTCTCTCGCCTGTGTATACATGGCTACAGTCTGTTACTCCCTACTCCCTTAGTGACTGTAAATTGCTTTATCCCGTCTTCATTATTATTGTGAAGATTTTGTAGCGAAGTACATTGTTAATTATAAAAACTTGGCATTAACACATAAAGTGTTTATGTTTTAATTAAGCAGCGATAAATCACCTAGTATGGAATTGATTTCCCTTCCGGGTAGAGAAAAAGAATACAGGAAAAAACCTATAAAATGGTAAAAAACATTGTGTAGTATTTTAGGATCATGTATGTATTATAATCAAGGGTACACAAATGTTTATAACATTACTGGGTATATTTCTAGTGATTTAACTTTATATCTTTATATTACATGGGTTTACTACCAATGGCATAGTTATTATATTTAAACATGTCATATCTTCTTTTAACCCATTCATATTTTAGAGTGAGTGTTTAGAAGATAATACAAAGCGTGACACGCCAAGGGGAAGATAGTATATAATGGTGTCTCCGTGTGTGTCAAAGACTGAACACTGGATGAAAGAGGTAAGGTAACTGTCTTAATAATGGGAATTAATTAAAACTTCATTCCAGGTGTTGTCATGTAGCAGTTTTGATATGGCAACCTCATAGCATTTGAGGTGAAGCCAATGATTGTATTTATTATAGCAGGTTTTATTTTAGCTGATGGTATATTGAATGTTTTAACAACTGAGTTTTTGGTACTTAAGGGAACATATGAAACTTGAGAGGCACTCGGAAGAGCGCGTACCTCCACCTACGATGGCGGAGGTATACAATCTACTGATCGCCTCCAAAATAAAATCACTTCTTTCTTGGCGCATATTCTATCTGTCCACCAAATTTCGTGATGATTGGGTCATAACTTTTTGAGATATCTTGTTTAGAAACAAACAGACAGACAAACCAACAAACGGAGGCTAAAGCATAACCTTCGTCCAACTTTACTTTATATGTTGTGACTGTGCTAAGAGTAGTGGTATGGCGGTACTGTGGGTGTGTGAGGGGCTTGGTCCTCTTAATATTAACAGTCTGGGCCACACGGGGTAGTCTGGGGAGGGTTAATGTAATCCTACACGCAACATTAGTCTACCTTACCGGCTTCTCATTCAATACTACGATCATTCATTCACACTGTTCTATAGACTTACTTAACCCTTAGAGTACCAGCGACGTGTGTTCTATTTTATTCTAGATACAATTAGACGATATTATGCAGCTTCCGAAGGATCTGGGGCAGTTAAAAGGCTTAGTTGTGATAGTTTGAAGCCTTATTATTGCTAGAGAACCTTCCTAAGCTGAATAAAATCGTCCAATACTTGCCCGAATATGCTGAAAAGAACGTCCCTGGTACTGAACGGGTTAACCCATTCATTACCACCACGTTTATGTCATCATATTCTGGTTACCATTAAATTATTTTATTTAGTTTATAATCTACCTTTACGACTCTAATGGGTAAATGTGATCTCAATAGTCCCTCATAATAACATAGGTCCTTCATAAACTGTATAAAAACGTCAAAATTTAGCCAGGATCAAAGGTAAAAAGGTGTCATGGTGCTGAAGGGGTTAACAGTGCTGTCAGGCTTTGCCCAGACAGCTGTTGTTGGATAATATTTTGAGGCCTATAAAACATATACTAAGTTCAAGGAGCCCAGGGACTAGCAATTTGACTAATAATCAGATTGTTCAAGCCAAAAGTAGAATAGCCGTCCACATGTATAATTTGTAATGGGCGAGCTGTATACAATAAACAAACATATCACACTGGAAAATATGTGGGCTATATTAAATATCAGCCTCTATCTAAATTCAGATCGACGTTTACAAAAATCCCGGTTATAGTGCCTGGTGAGAGTGTTGTGACCAGGGAGGAAGGCCGGAGTGGTTGTAAATTATAGGTTCGAGTCCCGGAGGGAAGAATGAAAGCCTAATATTTAGTAGTGGCCCCGAAATAATTGACGATATGCCTATTACATAATAGCTCTCTTTCAAGCGCCAGCGTCAGCCTCTTTGAAACAATCCGCCACAGGGAGAAAGAGTGCCGACATCATAAGGGTACGCTCATTCTCTTATGGATTTGTCATTATGATTGGGTACTCACTACGAAAAAACTTCGTAAACAATAAAAAATACAAATCTACTTTAAAAAATGCTTTAATAAAGCTTCCCAACTTTTGTGGATGTCTTGGTGTGGATTCTTATCCGAGACGCTGAACCGAGTCACGTCATCATGCCTTCAATGATATTGTTATGCCGGGTTGTAATCCAACTCACTTCAGTATTGTATCTTTATAAATCCGGGCATTGGATACTTATATTTGGAATATACTCAACAGGAACACATCGAACTTGGTGAACATGATAAGTATTTACTCAATCGGACAATCAACAACACAATATACACACAGGATAGATTACACTCTTATTTATTCAAATGGGCATAAAATACATAGTATGGGGATACGAACTCCACTATTATACCACCCTGGGGGTAAGGGGGCCTCCATCTTATGGTGGAGGAAAACAAAAATATGCCCCAAGCGTCCTACTGCGTGTCGTGTCGTACAAGGCGACTAATAGGGGGAATGGGGGTAGATTGTAGGCACCAATCGAACCCAGGAGAGGCTGTAAGCATTTGATAAGGAATCGCTGGAACTCCTGTTTCATTTGCTTGGCCTCTCTTTCTGATTCCCCTTGTGCCTGACTTACACTGAGAGTAGTCCAGCATGCTCTCACAAACACCACCTCCTCTTATCTACTTTACTACACTTAACATGCACACCACACTTCCTCCTTCAAAAATTGTTAAACAATGATGAACTCAGGCCCAGCCTCGGAGTCCCCAGGGGGGGGGGGGGGGAGACCATAAATACCCTCACACATGCCCGACCTTCCCCTGACAACCCCTCTAAATGCTCTTGACCACGGCCTGTCACTCTTACTATCAATTTTTGCTGTATTCGCGCCCTTTCCTCTAATTTTCACTCTGTCGAACACCATCTCTAATCCTCCAAACCTGATCTTCTTTTCCTCACCGAAACCCAGATATCTGAGACAACTTCCAGCAGCCCCTTTTCTGTATCCTCCTACTTTCTCTATCCTAGTTTCAAAGCCAAAGGCGGATGTTGTGCATACGTGCACAACAAACTCACTTGCTCTCGTGTTCCAGATTTCGACACCTCTGAATTCTCAACTTTATGGCTCAAACTATCCTGACATTCTCATACTAAATATTTCTGTGCTGTCTATCTTTCCCCTAACTCTACCGACTTTCCCAAATTCTTCGACTATCTAAACTCTAAAGTGGAACACATTCTATCTATCTCTCCCTTCTCTGAAATCTCCATCTTGGGAGATTTCAACGTTCACCACCGCCAATGGCTCTCCTCTCACTCTACTGACCAACCTGGTGAACAAGCCTACGTCTTTTCTATCATAAATGTCCTAGAGCAGCTGGTCCAGCAACTCACCCGTATCCCAGATCGCTTCGGAGATCGGCCCAACATTCTTGACTTATATCTGACTTCTAACCCTTCTTCTTATACTGTCAATCTTTTCTCTCCTTTGGGCTCCTCCGACCATAAACTTATCTCCGTCACCTGTCCTATCTCTTCAGTATGGACATCCGATCCTCCCATGCTTGTGGCACTTTGGCGCTGCCGACTGGAAGGCTCTCCGGCAGTACTTCTTTGATTTCCCATGGAATTACTTCTGCTTCTGTGGCCGGGGACCCTCGGAGAGTGCTGATCGCATTACTGAGGTAATCCTCTCGGGCATGGAAGCATACATTCCATTTTCTTTCTCTCAGACTAATGCTAAAAAATCTTGGTTTACTCACGCTTGTTCTACTGCTGTCCAAAACAAGGAGGAAGCATTCAAACGGTACCGACACCTTAAAACTCAAGAATCTCATTCTTCTTATGTTTCTGCCCGGAATCAAGCCAAATCTGTTCATCGATTTGCCAGGCACTCTCTCATCAATAATAAATGCACTGAACTTTTAAATTCTAGCTCTTCCCAAGCTTTCTGGCATCAAGCCAAAAACCTCTCCAACAACTTTTCTTCCTCGTCTTTCCCTCCCCTTTTCCACTCTGATGGCACAACCATCACTTCTTCCTCTGACAAAGCTGAACTCTTCGCTCAAACTTTTGCCAGAAACTCTACTTTGGATGATTCCGGTGCTATTCCTCCCTCTCTACCCCCTCTCTCCTACTTATGCCTAATATCCAAATCTCTTCTAAAGATGTACTTTTTACCCTCTCTGGGCTTAATACTAATAAGGCGTACGGTCCGGACGGTGTTCCTCCTGTTGTACTTAAAAACTGTGCTTCCGTGCTGACCCTCTGCCTAGGCAAACTCTTTCATCTCTGTCTCTCCTCTAACATCTTTCCTTCTTGCTGGAAGTTTGCTCTCATTCAACCTGTCCCAAAGAAGGGTGACCGCTCTCAACCCTCCAATTATCGTCCAATTGCTCTCATCTCTTGTATCTCTAAAGTTTTTGAAACTATTCTTGCTTCCAAATTTCTTAAGCATTTCTCTTCTCCTCATAATCTGCTCTCAGATTGCCAGTATGGCTTCCTTAAGGGTCGCTCTACTGGTGATCTTCTTTCATATCTTACTAACTCTTGGTCATCCAACTTTCGGGACTTCGGTGAGACTTTTTCTGTTGCACTAGACATATCGAAGGCCTTCGATAGAGTCTGGCACAAATCTTTAATTTCCAAACTGCCCTCCTTCGCTGTCTGTCCCTCCATATGTGCCTTTGTCTCTATTTTCCTTTCCGGCCGTTCCTCAGCTGGGATTGTGGATGGCCATCGCTCATTTCCTCATCCTATCAACTCCGGTGTTCCTCAGGGTTCTGTCCTATCTCCTATTCTCTTTCTAATTTTCATAAATGATCTTCTCAACTGTACATCCAGTCCCATCCATTCATATGCGGACGACTCTACCTTACACCACTCAATTAGTTTTCCAGAACGCCCCAGCCAGCAGTCCCTAAAAAACAAACAATCTTACTACCTGTCAGGAACCTCCAGAGGACTATCCCTTATTCTTCAACAATAAAAAAATCAACCTTTCATCTTCTCTCAATGTTCTCGGTGTATCTTTTTCTTCTGCTCTCACTTGGAAAAACCATATTACCAGTCTCGCTAAGGCAACCTCCCAGAAGCTGGGTGTGCTCAACCGCCTCAAGGGGTTCTTTACCCCTGCACTGCGCAGGGGCACAGTGCGTCCTTATATTGAATATTGTTCACATGTGTGGGGAGGATCCTCTCACACCGCACTCCTAGAAAAATTAGAAAGGAAAGCCTTTCGTATCGTTAACTCCCGTCCACTCACCAACTCTCTGCAATCTCTCTCTCTTTGCGGCAATGTTGCATCTCTCTCGCTATTCTATCGCTACTACAATAATCAGTGTTCCTCAGAGCTTTCCCAGTATACTGTATACCACCTCCTCTACGTAGGGTACATAGTACCCGCCTTGCAACACAATCCCACCCCTACTCTGTGCAACTGTCCAACCCAAGAGTGAAACGCTATTCTCAGACTTTCTTCTATTCAACTGCTGAGCTCTGGAACTCTCTCCCAGAATCAGTCTTTCCCTCTTCCTATGACTTAAATTGCTTCAAACTCCGTGTGTCCAGGCATTTTAGCTCGAACATCCCTTGATTTCGGCCCTGTCACGTTTTGAAATCTGGTGGAGGCACTCGCTGCAGGCAGTTATACCTTTTGTCTCCCTCATTCACATAGAAAAACAAAAGTATATCATGTGACTGGAGAGAGTTGAATAAGTTTTACTCTCTAGTGAATTTCAGTTTGTCACTTACATAATAACTGAAGAGAGGAAATACGCAATTATGGAAAATATATACACTAACAATCCACATTGACAACAATACATATGCGAGCCAAGTGTCTAACGTGGAGCATAGTGAATACAAATTCTGACAACAGAGACGAGTTTGATAGGTACACGTGGTAGCGCGTGGTGGGTACACAAAATAGGTTGCGGTCAGATGTGACCACAAAGGTACCGCTTTTGGGGGTACAGGTGAGGTGTACTGATGTCGCTGTAAATATTATTTTTATTTAGTACGATAATAACTCAGGTTAAGAAGATATGAACTTCTCTTAAAGCTAGAGGGAATGATAATTTAAATCGGAATTTAACTATCAAAGAGTTATTGCGAATAATCTCTCACACGATACACAAAAAATAATATTCGATCGTCGATGAGGTCAAATTACACGGAGTAAGAAAATCAGATTCAGAGTAAATATAGTGACTGAGTTGGAATATATAATAAATATAATCTAGAATAGATTGGAATAAATTAACCAACTGCTGAAGAAACGCAGAACAGAGTAGCGCTGTATTATAGCTTAAATAATAGTTATAATAAATGAACTACTGAACGAAGCAATAATATAATAATTAGCCAAAAGTAGGCTTAATAGATAAAGGAACGTAACATCTGAATCCCTAGATCTGTGGTGAAAGAATTACATAACCCGAGTAACGTATATAATTAGATTATTCACAAGAACTAATATAAATTAGATATCTCGAATATTGATTAATTCTAACTCAACGGAAGGGTTCTTTACTTTCAAGGGGGGGGCGAAATAGTACTATTAGGTATTCTCTGGCAATAATTATACGGATAATATGATCCTGAAATTGGGCGTAGGTTTTAAGTATATTGACTTTAAGAAGGAAAATAGCTCACGTTATACACTTCACTTCGACTTGAACACACAAAGAATAATAACACATATTAATACAATCTGAGAGTATTCACAAAGTAACACGTGTAAGAGAGACTATAATTATGTAACGTACGTACAATTAAGGTTCTGAAGGATTAAATACAAATTATCTTAGCAATATCTTGTACTTATAGAATCACTGTACAGATCGAAGTTATATGAATCTTTCACGGGATGGTCAAGATAGATCTTAGGCACAGATCTATAAATAAGTGAAATAGAATACTCGCATATTTTATCTTGCCTTCACAACAATAACCACAACTTATAACAGCAGAGACACTCAGGGTATGGGGTAGAGGAGAGGTGATAGCCATGAACGAGAAACTGGACGACGTAGGACTCCTAGTTCTTCTGTGGGCTGGACGTCAGGGGGAACTGCCTCTCTCACGGACACAGGGGAAGTTGGTTCCGGGCTCCGCCTTCGACTCTGCTATAGGGAATGTCTTGTCCTATAGGAGCCTCAATAACAATGTCTATCGACAACCGGCCTAACCAGTGGAAAATAGCAATCGTATTTGCTAACTTCCTTCAATTTCAGTCAGTCTATATTCGGATCAATTTGGTCTATTTCGAGATAATAGGGACATGTGGATGTTATTGTTTTTGCTATTGTGAAGGTAATTCTTAATCTAAAAATACACTGAAGTTATTTATACAAACACAAGAAGATTCTCGATCTCTCAATATTACCCTCTTTGTTTCACAGGGTTTTATGGCTGCATAATTAATGATTTTCTGTTCATCGTGATATCTAGCTTTTCCTAGTCTGCAGGCCACATGTTTATTCCTGATCACTTCATTTGCACTATTCCAAGTCTTCCTGTGTGGTACTGTAGAGGGGGCTCTGGGGCTCCCATCTGTGCATATATTTCAATGGGTTTTGGTGAGGAACTTGCATAAAATAGTCCTCACTGTATTGCAAATCTGGCTGGAACTGGGTATATACCTTGGTCGTTTGTCTCTGGCCCTGACATTGGTTGAGCAGGGATCCCTGTGATTGGTCCGGACTCGAACTCCTTTTTCGGGCAGACTGACCTAAACTCCCGGGGATTAGAGCATGGGTAGATCTGGTAAAAGGGGCAGGCTGACCTATACTCTCAGGGATTAGAGCATGGGTAGGTCTGGAAAAATAGGCAGACTGATCTACTTTGGCAGGTGTTAAAGCATGGGAAACTGATCGTGTTCTATTTTCTCTCTTCTTCCCTTGATGTTGTCCTCTCCTGGTCTTCTTGGTTTCCTTAACCTCTTAAGTGCGTAGGTGGGGTAGTGGCCACCCCTCCCTGTGCGGAGGTATTTACACTGTTTCCTTCACTCAAATCGTCATCATACCATAAATATCATTAATACTTATCCATATGCACCTATTTTACGTTGATTATGAAGATATTAACCTGTTACAACAATAAAACAAGTGGAAACAGCGTTTGGCTGGTCAAAATCGGGAAATGAGAGCGAGAGTTATAGTCATCAAGTGCGAGCCAGCCTGCCAACATCCACCCCTCACGGCGTCTGGAGAGACACTGTCGTGTAGTTGTCTCTCTCTCTCTCTCTTTTATTCGCTTGCTAACACATACAAGCATAGCCTGCTTATGACTCGCTATTGATAGCACGAAAATATACCGCCAAAATAAGTGAATTACAGAGAAAATAGGTGATAATTGAAGGTGGGGGGGGGGGGGGGAAGGAGGGGATATGGAGGAGTGATATTTGGCATGGCCAAGGGGCAATAATAAAAAAAAAAAAAAAAAAAAAAATATAAAATAATAATACTGGGCTGGTTTAAATGGTTTTTTTTTAGGCCTTGGATTATATAAGGTGTTCCGCAGCGTACCGGTACACCTTATATTAGTGAATCTGCACTTCCGGGTTAATGGCAGCTATTCTGGTTCTGGTATGCTGCTCCTTTCCCTGCATGATCAGGGTGTCTACCGTCACAGCCTTGTCCCTGTTTTCCAACCCCGTCATCTCAGATATATCAAGACTTAATTTAAGACATCAACGAATGGGAAGGTGATGGATGGGAGGGCCTGCATCGTCAATGATTTCGGGGCCACTACTAAATATTAGGTTTTCACTCTTCCCTCCGGGACTCAAACCTATAATTTATTAGTGGCCCCTCCATCATTGACGATATGCCTGATACCTCAAGACTGGAGGGGGACATTCTTGACAATCTCTAAACCCCTAGTCAAACCTACTATCGGTCGAGAAAAACACCCAATACAGCATTCTTAATTTTATTGTATACATACAATATTTTTGGTATAAAAATTGGAAAGAGAAGCAGATTGCGCACTTCGAAGAAGTCTGTTTGTACATAGCCTTGCAGGTACATGTAGGTAATGAATATCACATTGAGATTCATAAAATAATGGTCAAGAATTTCCTGATTCTTGATAAAAATAAAGATAGTTCTATGACTCTCCCTAGATGTCAAAGTTCTGTAGGAACAAACAAATTATTTGGTTACCAGCATTTGGTCCTTAAAATTTATTTGAACATATAATTACTGTAAAATGTTGTACAACTTATTGCATATATCTTATAGTTGCAACTATCATTGATATGTATCCCTTAATATATATATTTTTTTAACTGTAAAACCAGTTCGACACTATTAAGTATCACAGCTCGTATAGTCATCACATTATCCGGCGGAGGGTCTAAGATTCTAAAGGTCTTAGCTTACATTGCCCCCCCCCCCCCCATCCTTTTTCATACTTAAAATGATTCTTAAAACTAATAGCACAAGGACCAATTAGACTCGTTGACGTACTGCCACACAGGTAAATGTTGGTTTATCTAAGGCAACAGACGAATAGCGCGTCAGGAATGTATAATTAGATGCCCATAAACGAGTGTTAGCTATGTCATCGACTGAAATTTTGTGTAAGAATCTTAATGAAACTGCCCACTTTCTAATATCGTGGGCCCTACCCACTAGACCGGGGTTACTTTCCCTAATAACCTCTACAAGTAAGGATGCTAATTTCCTTTTCGTGATGCGCTTGCCTGTACTGTTAACCCATAGAGCTCCCTGTTGTTGAGGGTTTGAAACTCTCAAAAACTTAATGAGAGATTGTACTGGGCATAAAATATGATGTGTATCCCATCGCTTTAGCGCCGGGATTGAAAAATCAGAAAAAACATGATCAATATGATAATTTTTAGCAATAAAAGTTGGGGACGGCGCAATTTTGACATTGATATTGCGTCTCCCAAACATGAGACAATTAGGTTCGTTGCTCATCGCCGCCAGCTCAGACACCCGGTTACCTGTGGCCAAAGCCATAAGGAACACAGCCTTCTTTAAGATTGAATCAAAATCCGGCGCGTGATTATACATGCACGAATTAAGTAAAGACAATGCTTAGTCGAGTAAGCAGGTAGGCATAAGATGACGGGGTGGTGGGCGAAGCTTAAAATACGCCCTCATAAAGCCCGTCTCCTCGGCCTGCGGTATGGATAGCCCTGTTAAATCATAAATGGGGATTCTGATAGCTGACAGGTGGTTCTTTAGCGTTACTGCGGAAAGGCGTTTCTGTTCAAATAAAGTGTAGGTATTTGAAAATTAAAGCTACTGATGCGTCAGTTTGTGCCGTTTCCACTATCCAGGTTGTAAAAGATTTCCAATGTGACTGGTATTGTCGCCTGGTAGATAGAGTGTACAGATTTAAACATTTATTAGTGACGCTTTCACCAAACGGAGTTAACCATTTTGCCTTCTGAATTTTCAAAAGGCAAAAGTCAGCGAGGTCCCTAGGTTGCCAATTGTCTCTAAGTGGAAGTACGAGATCGGGAATGACACCGGGATCTCGCACCACGTCTTTAATGGTGGTACCACACCTGAGCCGGCCACAGGGGCACGATTATCAAGACTAAGCCCCTGTAATCCCATACTTTGCCAGCTACTTGACACATGAGAGAAGCGTCTGGAGGCGGAAACAGATAGATGGAATTCCACCTGTTCCAATTCTCCATCAATGCGTCTGGACCCCCCGCCGAAGTTACTTCCCGGCGGGTTAGGTAGAGAGGAAGTTTGTGGTTTTCCTTGGACACGAATAAATCCACTTGTGGACGGTATGGCTTTGCAATCATCTGATTGAAGATGGTTTGCTTGAGAGACCATTCTACCCTGGTGCTCTGTCTTCGTGACAGGGCGTCTGCCCAGACGTTTGCTACGCCCGGCAGGTAGGATGCGTGATGATGAATGTTCAGCTTGTCCGCCAGAACAAAAATATTTTCCGACAACTCTAGCAACTTCCGAGACCTCGTTGACCCTTGCTTTTGAATGCAGGATACTGCATTCAAATTGTCCATTCGAAAGGCTACTAATTTCCCCAGCAAGGTGGAGCTGTGAGCCTGTAGGAAAAATAAGGGGACTAACAACTCTTTCGCGTTTGTGTGAAAATTCTCGGATTGGCACCAAAGTCCTTGACCCTGATGGCCGAGGCTTGACTGATAACCCCAGCCTATTGTCCCTGATGCATCTGTATCTATCCATATCGTGGGTGGAGGAGATCTCCACGTCATTATTGAGTGCAATGTTTCTTTCCTCGCCCAAACCGATAGCAAGTTGTGAATTAACGATGGAATTCGCCATAACTTTCCCGCCGGCAATACCGGGAAATGTTTGTTTCCTTCCAGGATTAATCTCTTTACTTTCAACCGGCCCAACTTTACTGTAAGTTGAATCCAGTGGAGAGAGCTTACCAGGGATTCCACATCCTTCTCGTGGTAGTCAGACTGTGGAGAAACAAAAACAATTTCTTTTGAAATCTGTTTCGATTATCCACACTCTGACTGAGAGAAAGATGCACTGTGTCCCAGACCAGCCGTATCCACTGAATTACCCTTGTTGGGACAAGGTTCGACTTAGCCAAGTTGACCTTGAACCCCAGGGATTGAACATGGTTTATAATTTGAATTACATGATTCTTGCATTGACTCTCTGATTCCGCCACCACTAGCCACTCGTCTAAGTACCACAACATTTTGATTCCCTGATTTAAAAGTGGTAGTAAAGCCTGTCGGACAAATTTGGTAAATATTCTCGGTGCTATGTTCAACCCGAATAGCATCCTCTGAAAGACATAAGTCTGATGCTCTATCCTCAAAGCGAAGAATTTTTGGAACCTTTTGTTTAGCGGGACATGCCAATATGCTATGTCAGGTCTAACGAGCACATCTAACCTTGCGGCGGAAGGTTTAGCCTGATTTGATTCACAGTGAGCATCCTGAACGATGCGTTGTGAATGTATCGATTCAAACAAGACAGGTCTACGACTGGCCTCATCTGAATACTGTCCCTCTTTGGTACGAGAAAAAGTCTGGACGTGTAAACTGGGCAAGTTGGATTGACCGGGACAATGATATGCTTGGTGATAATTTCCTGGACTAGTGACTCCACCTCTAAAGAGACATGATTGATTTTGAGTGGTTGACGTAAATGAGGTCGCTGGAGCCACTGCCAGGTTATGCCCTTGCGTACCACTGTCCTTACCTAAGTCCGCCGGGGCCAAGCCCGATGACATGCCCGAAATGACCCAGTTACTTGACTGGGCTTGTCCGGCGTAATTACACTCTGATCCAACTCGCCCACGAAGGCCCCGGGAGTGAGAGAGCTTGTGATATGTTTAGTTTTTTTAAGGTGGTGGGGTAGGGTTAGATGGCTGGTTAGTTTTGGCAGAAGTTGACCCTTGACCTGATTTGTGATTGGGATGCTGTTTGAACCATTTACCTGAATTCTTTCCCTGTTTATACTTGGCGGCTTGAGTGCTTCCCTGTGCCAGAGGAGACTTGGAGCCCTGAAAGAATTTGGACCCACTAGGTTGAGCCTTTGGACTGACTTTAGGTTTGGCATATGGCTTAGGAAATTTGAAATGATCCTTCCTAGCTTGGGAAGCACTCAGCTTATTTGACTCTACCAAATTAAATACTGTTTGCCACGTATTGGGACAAACTAAGGAGGGCATCAGTACTGGTGATAAAAGTACTCAGCGACCAATGTCGTCCAGTAATTTCTTTACCAGATACACCCGTAGGTCTTGACATGCTCGGACTGCCTCCAACAAGGCTATCCTGACGTCGCCCAGTGACTGGATTGAATTTTGTAGCAAGAGGCGCTGGGATAATTCCATGGCTTTCCTAGCATCTGAATCATTAACAGCCTGTATGGTTCTAGTGAGAGACTGGGCAATTTGGCGACTTAGCAGAAATTGAGAGAAAAGTCTTAGTGCTTTACTACGCAATTTAAAGTCCCAATCCAGGTGCGCCGGGGGGGGGGGGGGGGGAGTCGAAAAGGGCTCCTGCAGTTCCCATAGATACAATTTGGGGGCAGCAAGAAAATTAAAGATAGCAGGTGGTACTCCCCCGGCTTTGACAATTGGCATTGAGAACCAAGAATGATGATCTTTGGGTATTTGATGGGAGGATTTTGAAGTAATGGTTGAGGCAAACTACTGTGCTTCAATTTCCCAGTATATTGGACTATCCTTAGTTGGAATTATGCAAGGCTGTCACGAATGTGCCAATTTATTGGTGTCGGCGACGAAAATCATGACTTGTCTCACCAGTGGGAAAGGGGCATAAGGCTCTTCAATCATCTGTTCAAAGACGGTTTGCTTCAGAGCCTGTTCTACTTGTGTGCTCTGTCTCCGTAACAGAGCATCTGCCCATGTGTTTGCCACGCTTGGCAGATAAGATGCGTGAAGATAAATGTTTAGCTTTTCCGCCAACCCAAATATCCATTCAGACAACTCTAGTAACACTCGAGATCTCGTTGACCCTTGCTTCTGAATGCATGTGACTGCATTCAGATTGTCCATTCTGAAGGCTATTGATTTTCGTACTGGAGTCGAACCGTGTGCCTGAAGGAAAAATAAAGGGACTAACGAATCTTTCGCATTGATATGAGACTCCTTGAACCGGGACCAAAGACCCTGACCTTGGTGTCCGAGGTTTGACTGGTACCCCCATCCCAGGGTACCTGAAGCATCTGTGTCGACCCATACTGTAGGCGGAGGAGTTGTCCATGACGTAATTAAGTATAATGTTTGTGGCCTCACCCAGACCACCAGTAAGTTGTGGATTAATTTTGGGATATGCCATGACTTGTCCGCTGGCAAAAGCGGAAAATGTCCGTTTCCCTCCAAGATTAACCTCTTTACTTTCAACCGGCCCAACTGTACCGTTAGTTGAATCCAGTTGAGAGATCCTACTAGTGACTCCCACACTTTCCTTGTGGTGATCAGACTGTGAAGAAACCGGAACAGTTTCCTGCGAAACCTGCTGCAATTGTCCACGCTCTGACTCATAGTTAAGTGTGCTGTGTCCCACAGCAGACCCACCCACTGGATTACCCTTGTCGGGATAAGATGCGACTTTGCCAAGTTGACCTTGAACCCGAGCGATTTTACATGACATAATACTGTTTTGACATATTGGAGGCATAATATCTCGGATTCCACTACCACTAGCCAGTCGTCTAAGTACCACATGATCATAATCCCTTGCCTTAGGAGTGGTAACAGGGCCTGCTGGTCTAATTTGGTAAATACCCGAGGTGCCAGGTTCAGACCGAAAGGCATTCTTTGAAAAACAAAAGTATGATGCCTGATCCTCAGAGCGATGAATTTTTGGAGCCGTCTGTTTACTGGGACATGCCAATAGGCTTCTGTCAGGTCCAACGAACACATCCAACCTTGCGGAAGTGTTAAACTGATCTGATTCACAGTGAGCATTCTGAAAGATGGGTTGCGAATGTAGCAATTCAGTTGAGACAAGTCTACGACCGGCCTCATCTGAGCGCAGTCTCTTTTCGGCACTAGGAATAATCTGGACGTGTAAACTGGGCGAGTTGGATTTACCGGGACAATGATATGCTTTGAGATTATTTCCTTGACAAGTGACTCCACCTCCAATGAAACATGGTTTAATGAGGCCGCCGGAACCACTGCCAAATTATGCCCTTGCGTACCACTGTCCAAGCCCAAGTTTGCCGAGGCCATGCCCGGTAGCACGTACGGAATTCCCCAGTCACGCAACTGGACATGTACGGCAGAGCAACATCATTTCCAACTCGCCCGACATGGGCCCTGGGAGCGAGAGCGCTGAATGATCCCTCAGTTTTTTTACTGGGGAGTGGTAGATTGTGAAGACTGGCTAGAGGGAGGGTGCTGCGCTTTCTGACCTAACTTCCCCTTTGAATGCCTTTTAAACCACTTCCCCGGTCCCTTACCCTGACGTTTGCCTCTTGCTGAGCCACTGCTGCCAGGTTTGGAAGGAATCTTGAAACTCTGAAAAAACTTGGGGCCACTATGGAGACTCTGACTAAATTTTGATTTAGTAGTAGACTCCTTCCTGGGCATGGAGGCAGTCATTCTGTTAGAGTCCAACAAGCTACATACAGATCTCCACGCTTCCTGAGAAACTAAGGTGGTGGTTAGTACAGGGGACAGAATGAACCTACGACCAATCTCTTCCTGCAGCTTCTTAACTAGAAACACTCTGAGATCTTGGCACGCCCGAACAGCTTCCAAGAAAGCCACCCGGATATCACCCAGAGTCTGCACAGAATTCTGCAGCATAAGCCACCAGGTGAGAAAGAGGGCCTTGGTCATCTGGGGATCAGTTACCGCCTCAGTCGTGCGCACTAGCGACTCAGCTAACTGACGACTGAGGAGGAACTGAGACAACAGGTGCCAAGCTTTCTGCCTAACTTTAAAGTCCTTATCTATCTGAGTAGGTGTAGGGCTCGAAAAAGGGTTCGCCACTTCGCACAAGGAAAGTTTAGGGGCACTCAAAAAGTCTAATACGGTTTTGGAAACACCCCCCACAATTGCCACCGGTAAAGAGAACCAACAATTATTTTCCTGAGGAATCTGGTGGGTAGACTTGCTTGTAATGGTGCTGGCAAAGTTCTGAGCCTCCGACTCCCAGTCATGCCACGGATCTGAGCCAACCGTCCCAATCTGTAGGACCGGATTACCGGACTGGTCCTGAATAGGTTGAGTATCTAGTTCTGGCGTTAAGCTGAACAGAAATATCATATAATTGAACCCGTCAAGTTTAGACCAGTCGGAATACAGGTGTACAGACGAGGCTGGTGACTCACTAAGTTCGACACTCCAGTGTTCAGGGATAGGAGTCTCACCTGACACCGTCGGTTGTGTGGCCTGTGGGTTTAAAGGAGCAAGAGAAGTCCAAGATCGATCTGGACCATACAGCAAGGGCATCGGACCCATTTTAATGGGAGTTTTGTCAAGTGGAGGAGGAATGATATCAGCCAACAAATGTATGTTAGAGGTAACTAGGGTTGGTGTAACATTACTAGGACAAGTGGTGACAATGGAGGGAGTAGTTAGTTGTTTAGGGATAACTTGCAGTGAACCCAAAGGCCTCACGACCGGCGGTGGAGCAGGGAAGACTGGCACAGACTTGTCCCCGTCCAATCTACTCAATATAACATCCATAAAAGCTTGGAAATCCTCCTTCGTCACAAATTCCCTATTTTGGTCCGTCGACATAGACTGAGTGTCCACGTCAGAATGCCCCCATGAAGCCACCTGTTGCCCCAATTCCAGGTGCTCTAACTCGTCTTCTCTTTTAGATGAAATTCCATCGTTTCCGGCGACCGGGTTGAGGGGAATTGAACCTCCTCAAACCGGACAGCTGGTTCAAGAACATCACGTTCGAATTGTGACCAGTCTAAATTAGGTATGGGCGATGATGTAATAGGGGCTCCACTTGGCTCACTAGGATGACCCCTATATTCCGTGGCGAGCACCTGGACAGGCATTTGTCGCTGAGGAGTATGGCGGCGAGGAATGGTGTAGGATCTTGATCGCACCGACGGTGAAACATAGCCTACAACAGGATGGCTGATTATTCCACTGGGTAGTTCCCTCGGCGGAGTCACCGTACCCCTACGGACCGTCCCCGACTAGCCGGATTGAACTTTCGGCCCAGCCAGAAATAGCCTCGTAGGTTCTGGTGCCGGCGAACGAGAAGTGCTGGACTTAGTCCCAGCAGCCGCTTTACGGGAACACGACCGGGAAGCACTGGAGTCTGAACGTGTCACATCCTCCGGCATAACCGTCCGCTTCTTCTTTGCCACCTGCTGGATGGACATAGAAGAGTGAGCCCTGCGCAGCGGCGACCTTGAACGTGAGTGTCGACGTGACTGTGGTGGGATTGATGCGGGCATTGACCGGTTCGCCGAGCAGCAGGGGGGGGGGGCTAGATTGTGTGGTTTCTTCATCTGTAGAGTCATCAGAACTAATTACTGGCTTTGACACTACCTTAGATTGTCTTTTCTTAGTTGTTCCTTTGCCAGAACGAAAAGATGTAGACTTAGAATTAGGGCTAGCGAAAGCGGGTTTAACTAGCAAGTCATAAAGAGGCTTATCATCACACTGCAGAGCTTTATGAGCCACGTCTTTGCAATAATTAGAAAACAAAGTTTGAAGGCAGCTAACACAGTACGACACCCTTCCTCTTTGTGGTTAATGAAACTATTCCTAAATTGCACCCAAAACGAGTACCGTTTAGTGACCCACTGTCCCCGTGATCTGTCTAAACATGGAACACATTTGAAATATAGCTTATGTCCAGTCACTGGAAGGTTGGCACACGAATCAGTCGAACAGAATGCAATAAGTTACATGATCCAACACCTTAGATTCTAGCTATCAAGTCTTCGACATAGATAGAAGAAAATTTAACATAATAGTCAGGACAAGCCAAACATCTCATCGTCTAGTAGAAGAGGGTAACATAGTTTATGGCATACATAAAATGTATTAATATATCTTAAAATTACATGACCTAGCCATAATCATACCCTACTGAGAGGCTGGCCATGAGGCCTAGGGCAAGCAGAAGAACGACAAATTAGACGAATTACTCTTACCTCTAGGAAGATCCAGCACTCTCCAACCATCTCGATGACAGGAACGTAGGGATGACGACGCAGAAACCAGAAGTAAAACCCTTTACTTAGTAAAGCAGTTCTATACTAAAGGTTCTGCCAAAGAATAATGAAAATGCTTAACCCACCAAAATAGTGGCCGAAAAGTGCTGCCCATTAATAAAATAAAAGCCTCTAACCTATACTAGTTAAGGCTAATAAAATAGAAGGAAAATAAAACACACCAAAATGGCGTGCCCGCCTTATTACGACCAAGGGAGGCCACAACACAAACCACCCTAAAAACACAACTCCTGCGGGTCACGCTAATCAGCATGCCCGACCAAACTAATCTAACCCGACTCTGGTACATCTCAGATAAGTACAAATAAGCAAAAGACTCACAATTCGGACAGAAGAGTGACGAATGAAGAGAGGTCGGGACCACACGTCTGCTCGGCATGACCCCCCAGAGCGGAAGGAAGGGAACACGCAGCGTCTCAATGCAACCTACGTTAGGAAAAACATCTGAATTATGGGAAGTGTAAAACAGATCAGAGTTCTAATCTTTTTTCTTTTATTATTTTTTAATTAGTTTTTTCGTAGTGGCATCCGCATCATAAGGACGAGTCCATAAGTAATTCTGAGCGTACGCTTACGATGAATTGGTCTCTACGCTCCGGGGCGGGTGTTTTGAACAGCTGACTTGTGCTTTCAAAGAGTGCCATTACTGTATAAGGCATATCGTCAATGGTGGAGGGGCTACTAATAAATAAGACACTTCACCCCTTTCAGGTGTCAATTTTTCTGGTCAAGCGATAGCGCGCCTACAATTTAGGACAAACCAGCATTTGGCCAGCAAAATTTTCAACCGAAATATGTACTACTTATTTAGTTTGAAAGGGGTCTGGGGGATGTTTCTAAGTTTGAGGGGGGCATGGAAAAGGTTAAGTGAGATAGGTCGAAGCCTGTTAATTGCTGGAGGCCCTTAATCTACAGGTACTGAATACAATCGTGTAATAGCCGTCAGAAAAAAGTTGAAATGAAATGGGGAAATTGGAAACTACTAATTCTCTGCATCTTATTAATGCCAAAATGTCATAACTAACCACATATTTGTCGACAATAATCTTGGTAAGTAAAATAACGAGAATAAGGAATACTCCCCTACATAATAAAAGGACAATGCAAGGTGAGCAGAGAACAAAACAAGTGGGAAATCAACAACAGAAAGGAGGAACTAAGGAAAAACGGAGGATGATGGCATACAAAAGAACAGAGGGAAAATCTACTACCAGACCTAACATCATCCAGACAGCCATCAAGAAAGCTAACAACTAGAAAGCAGAAGATAAGAAGAAGTTGGAAAAGATAGCAGCCGCCAAAGAGAAACAAAGAAACATGCGAGACAGAACAAAAGGACAAGATGACTACCGCCAAAGAGAGCGGCTTCCAAGCACAAACAAAGGGGAAACTAAAAGAAAACAAACAGAAGTACCACAGAAGAAACCGATGCATACCTGAATGTCTACCATGCCACATAATTCCAAAATTGCCCCACATTAATCTACAGCCAACAGAACAAGAGAAGAACAAAGGCAAGAAGACAGAAGGAAAGGAGGAAGCGTCAACCAAGAAATCCACGCCCTGGGAGGTACCACGTGTAGCCTACCAATCGTCCACCAGTTTTTGACGAGTAATGCACGAGATCACATCTCCACAACTATTACTCCATCACCCGTTATCACCACCAGAAGAGAAGCCCGGATTGCCATCATTGTACCAGAATGCCCTACTACACCCGGAAAGAACATTAAGATGACTTCTACCTCCAAACAACATCCAAAAAGACGAATAGTGTTCAGCCAGGGTGAGAAGGACTCTTATCACCACCAACAGAGTAAGTACTTTCGCCCCCTTTCCACCCAAAGTCCAAAGTACCTGCCCACCAGCTTCTAGGGGGTCCCCTTAACCCCCATGATTACCCCCTGACCGCACTTCTGACCTTTTGCCTCCCACACATCAACACTGGGACATCTCAGCACACGTCATCACTATGCTGAAGAAAACTGAACAGGGCAAGCAATTCTAGGGCTTTCAATAACTGGCATACCAAGTTGAATAGTCCTAGGATTACCCTCCCATTCAGTTGGTTGATAAACGGCATACCGAATATCCCACTATGTCTGAGGAGTTATTTTCCCTATTGAGGGATCTTTGTTAACTGTGTGGCATACCATCTTTTAACATAGAAGTCTTTAATAGGCTGCACCTTTAATATTAGAAGTCTAAAGTGCCCGGGCTTGCCTACACCTAACTTCTATTATTAAAACCGCACTCTAAGAACTACCAAAGGATACTTGGCATGCCAAGGTCACTTGAATAGTTCAGGGCTCTGCGAGATACCTTAGCCGGCACTCGATATATATCAGTCCTTAGTGCATTTGTCTGTAACATGTTATTTGACTCTTACATTTAAAAGATTTAAACACCGCCCCGAGTTCTTGGAACCTCTTATAAAACCGCAGTTGAGGAAGACAAGAGTGGTCATGGCCATATTGTTTACTCACGTTAGCCCGATATATTGCCAATCTGTCATGATATAGGCATTATATTAAAGACCCCAAGTCAAGAGTACCTGAACAAGAACTTCATCACCGATTAATATAAAGGTCAGGATAGTCGAGTATCCCTAAGCTTTATGCTATTATATACTCCCATTCGTCCGATGAGGTGCCCAAATATTATAATATATTTACGGAGCCCCATTTAAGACGCTATGTCCATTAATCCATCTGTAAACAACTGCTCCACACGACAGGCCAACCTGGACGGCTCAACGGAGACTCAGACGGCTGCAAGCTGCTACCTCAAAACCCTTTTACTCCAAGTGATGATTCTGGAGCTATTATAGAAACCTGAAACAAGTCGATACCAGTGACGAGGTATCTAGAATTAGAGTCCCAAAGTATTGACTCTGCCTAATTTCTACAAATGTGTATAAATTTAGAGTCCCCCAAATATCGACTCTGCCAAATTCTCATCAGTGCGCAAGGTGCCTTTATAAAGTAGAGGCCAGTGTATAGACTCAGTATAAAACCTCGTCAATTAAGCTCTAATTAATATCATATCTGAACATTAAATCATTTCACGGGTATTATCCGACTATTAAGTGTTTCAAGTATATACAGGGTGACCCATAAAAAACTCCCACATTTCAATGGTTAATGAAACAAAAATGGTTAAAGATAATCAAAATATTATTTGCAGACATGAAACTTTATTCAATACAGTTTTTATTCATCATGTTTTAAAGATGATATCCTCCAAATGGTGGCCGTCATTGTCTATATACGCTTGGAGGCGATTTCTGAAGGTTGCCATGGCTCGACTGGTCATGTCGGGTGGAACAGCGGCTGTCTCCTGCTGAATACCATACTTATGGGCTTCAAGAGTATAAGCCTATTTTGTATACCTGAGCTCCATCTAGATCCTCGATCGTGCCAGGACAGTATTTTTCATGTTGTATACACTTATCTATTCATTTTAAACACAACTATCTATAATAAATGTACGTAAAGTTTAAGATAAATAAAACTGTTCTTTAAATTATATTTCGGGTGTTATATGTATCCTCTACTTGACTTCTATGCATGTATTGTATGAACTCTGAAATCCCCAGTCTTGATAGCACTCACTAGAACCAATAGACAAACCTGGTAAAAACCCTGGTATAACAATTGGTGGAAGACGTTGGTTCTTGATTCGGGAAGAAGAGATCATTGCATTACAAAAATTAGAAGCAGTAGAGCATTGTATAACATTAGAAGTATGGCAGTAAATCGCTCCCACATTCCCATTCCCAAATATGATGGAGAAACGTACGAGATAGAAGTTTACCTGGATATGGCAAAGCCAGTACTTGATCTGGCGTACAATCAACACCGCGAGACAATTGTTGTATTTTTGACGTACTTGGGAAAAGCCGTTTCCCTAGTTGCCACCCAGGTAACGCCAGAACTTACCTGGGATCAGTTTAGATCCATTGTGATCGATGCCATCAGGCCAGCATTGGGTCCAATCGTCGACCATGCCCAAATAATGGACATAAAGTACGAAGGAGACTTAGATCTCACTCTAGCCGCCGTCAGCTAACAAGTAAAAGCTGCTTTCCCTACACTTACCGTTGAGCAACAAAAACAGCACACCTATATTCACCTTGTCCAAGTGCTACCCCCTGCCATCCAGGAACATTTTACTGTACATGACCCTGCTGGATTCCAGAAAGATTTGCTCACAATAAGAAAAATCATTGCCGCCCGCCCTAAGACAACCACCCTAGCAGCAATGAAGAGGTTTCCCACTCACCCCCAAATGAACAGCAGATCCAGAAACCAGCAACCTTTCCACCCCAGACCAGCCCCACCACAGAAACCTCACTACAACTCTGGCCAACCCCAACCATTCCGGCCACAATTCTCAAATTAACCAAGGAGAGTTTATCCCACAAACAAACCAGTAAGACGTTTTCCCCCACGCCCAAACAATAATTACAGAAATCGAGACCAACCCCTAGTAATAATAAATCCCTTCGATTTCCAAGCATGCAACCCCACTTGCCCCATGCACGACATCCGGGACTCTGCCAAATTCCGAAATATGACCCCTCGCATTTCAGCAACCGAGGAAGAATCAAACCATCTTGAAGACGAGACCAAAGAAAATTATGACTCGGAAGAAATCGCCCAAGTCATGGAGGAAGAAGAAGAAATCCTGGAGGAAACCGAAGAAAATCCCCAGGGTTTTTAAAGCCTCCCCCGCCCATCATGGCTTTAGCGAGGGAGTCTACCATTGAGAGACCACCCCCCATAATTATACCATCTCGCAAAGATACAAAACATTCCAGTGAGATTATTAATAGATACAGGCGCAGCTTGCTCATGTCTGTTTAATTCCTTTTATACCCAACATAATATTTTGGGGGGAAACTTGCATGCGACCACCACCAACTTGATCAGCGCCGGAGACAACCCCCTTCAAATTAGAGGAGAGACCAGACCTCTACATGTCACCACCCCACAACCCTATGCAAACTGTCACCACCCATTCGTAGTGTTTTATTCAGAATGCCAACACTACGATGGCTATATGGGCTTAGATCTGATCCAACAACTTCAAACCCAGCTAGACTGTGGTCAACGGTTACTGACATTAAAAAAAAAAAAAAAAATAGAATAACAGCAACGTTCAAAACAAGACGAAGCGCACATAAGGTATCCCTATCCCCCTCCAACAACAATAGGAATACCTCAACTCACAAATATCAGTCAACCCCGAAGAAATGCAACCACAAAATCAAGCAACAACCAGGATGTCCCCAGTAAAAAAACAACAGTCAACAAAAACAGTCATCCAGCCGTACACCAACATCTAAACCGGCGACTACAACGCCCCCTAAACCACCAAGCCAAGATCCCGCTCGCTCAAAATCTACCCCGGCGACTACAACGCCCCTCGAAAAAGTAATCCAAAACTCCACTCATCGCTACCAAGAAGAGTTGATATTTCCAAACTCCTACCAAAACGTCTCCACCACTCTCTCGCCAATCCAGAACAAACTCCAACAAACTCAGCAAAATCCCCTTCACTTTCCCCCACTATCATCAGCCCTGCCATAACTACAGTAATCAAAAAATATCTATTCCCCCCCAACACCAGCAATGGGTGCCTCTTCGCCCTATTCCACAAGAAAGTATGATTCTAACTCCAACAGAAATCACCAGCTGCAGAAATCACTGTAGAATTCAACCCGCAGTAGTTCCTTCCCACCATAACACCATTCTCATTGCGAATATCTCCAACGAAGTACTAACTCTCCCCAAAGGTCTCATAATTAGAGATTTAGAGACTTTCAACGAGGTTGTCCCCACTCCTCACGAAAATACCATCCCAAACACATTACCCATCATTCCCACCACATTACAGCACTGCAAAAACACCAGATGCGACAATTTTTGCAGGAATTCGCAGACGTATTCGCACAATCTCCTACCGAAATTGGAAAGACTCACCTGGAAGAGCACTCAATACATACCAACGGCCCACCCATACGTCAACCGTCCCGCAGGAAAAATCCCTTGCAACGGCAAAAAGAGGACTGTCAAGTGCAAGAGGTGCTAGACACAGGGATCGCCACCCCCTCCATCAGTCCGTGGTCTTCTCCTGTCGTGCTGGTCAAGAAGAAGGACGGTTCTACACGGTTTTGCGTAGACTACCGACGTCTCAATGACGCAACCGTGCAAGACGCAACTCCGTTACCTCGCATTGATGACTCCTTGGACTCCCTACATGGCTCAAAATGGTTCACCACCCTCGACCTACAAGCCGGATACTGGCAAGTCCCCATCAAAGCCAAAGCACCAACAGAAGAGAGCTTTTTCCACTAGCGGAGGACATTTGTATGAGTTTAACGTATTACCTTTCGGATTATGTAATTGTCCCGCCACATTCTCCCGCCTCATGGAATAAGTACTACGAGGATTGACCTGGGAAACTTGCCTCGCCTATTTGGATGACGTAGTTGTTTATGCAAAAAACAGGCTCGAACATCTTCAACGACTCCGACAGGTATTGGAGCCCATCCGACAGGCAGGTTTGAAACTCAAACCCTCGAAGTGCGAGATTGCACGAACGACAGTAGATTTCCTAGGCCACGTTATATCCGATAAAGGTATCTCTCCTGACCCTCGCAAATTGTCAGCAATATCAGCCCAACAACCCCCCACTACCGTCAAAGGTGTGAGATGTTTTCTCGGCCTAGCCACATAATACAGACGTTTCGTACCAGATTTTGCAGCCATCGCCAGACCTCTTCATTAGCTCACCCACAAAGATACAGAATTTTTGTGGACACCCGCAAGAAATACAGCATTTGACACTCTAAAAAATAAACTTGTAAATGCCCCGACAGTAACTTTCCCTGACTACCGTCAACCCTTCCGGTTATATACAAATGTATCTCTAAACGCCATCGGAGCCGTTCTAGCGCAAGTACAAGACTTAAGAGAATGTGTCATAGCCTATGCTAGCTCCACCCTGAACAACGCCCAATAGAACTACGCCGCCACCAAGAGAGAATGCCTAGGTGTCATATGGGCCTTAAACCATTTCCGCTCATTTTTGTTAGGGACTAAAGTCGATATAATAACGGATCATCAATCCTTATGGTGGTTGCGAAAGTCTGAGACTAACTCAGCCTTGCTAGTACGATGGAGGAAAACACTCGAAGGTTATGATTTTGAAATTCATTATCGACCAGGCAAACTGCACACCAACGCAGACGCCCTCTCTCGCCTTCCGGTACCGGACCCCATTCCGGTCACCCTAGCTGCTCTTATCAACTCCACACCAGCCACTCTACCTGGATCAACAACAAATCCAATCCCAGAACCTACCCTGCTACAGTCATGGAAAAAGAAGATCAAACCAAAATGGATACCTAAAGACGTCTTTTACTACTTAATTATTATGTTTTCTCCACTAACCAACTTTTCTCCTAAACTCGATTAATGAAATTAACAAACACATGTGGCAGTCCGGGGATTCGAACCCAGGACGCTCACACCGAAAATCAACACACTTATGCATTGCACCACAAAGCCAGTAGGAGACCAACTCTACACCGAATCTGCACATATAGTCCTCGAACCCCACATCGCACAAGACTATATGATCATCATCCATGAGGGAAATGGGATACTTTTGGGACAATCCAAAATGTTAAAAACATTTCAACAGCATTATTGGACTACCAACCCCTCAACCATCGCAAGACGTGTGTCAGAAGCATGTAAATCCTGTGCTTTGGGCAAGGATAGGCGTAAAACCCCCGGAACAACAGGAAAACTCTCTGCAAATAAACCTTGGCAGACGTTATCCCTCGATGTTATGGGTCCTTTTGCAGCAAGCCATGGGAAACGTTTTATTGTCACCTTTGTAGATTTATACTCAAAGCTCCTGATTACCTGCCCTGTAAAAGATCACAGTGCCCTGACCGTCACAGAAGTGCTCGCCACAGAGATTTTTTCTATCTTCGGAATACCCATCACCGTGCTCTCCGACAACGCCCCAGATTTCTCCGGACAGGTTTGGGAAGCTTTCACAAAAAAATGCGGCATCAAAGTAAACCACTCCTCACCCTACTGACCCCAATGCAATTCAGTCTGTGAACGCAGTCACCGCATGATTAACAATCAACTACGAACACGAATGATTGCCCTCAACACCGCAGACTGGCCAGCCCAAGTAAAAATGATACAGTGAGGAATCAACTCATGCCCCAGAGAGGACGGCATTACCTCATACAAGAGGGTCTATGGCGTAGCCCCTCCGTTATTACTGTTCCATCACCTCGCTCAACCATCTACCTCTGACATCACTACCGACCCCCTACCTACAATGCCTTAACCTCTGAAGTGCGCATGGGGGTAATTGGAAACGTCCCCCTGTGCTGACGTATTTGAGGTGTTTCCGTCACTAAAATATTCATTGTGCCATTAATAGCATTAATACTTATCCATATGCGCCTATTATGGGTTGATTATAAAGGTATTAACCTGAAACAACAATAAAACGAGTGAAAACAGCGTTTGGATGGTCAAAATCGGAGATATAGCCCGCGAGTTGTATAATGTATGGGTGAGGCAATCTGCTTTCCCGCCAATTTCCCCCAAGGCCACTGAGACACAGTCGATCGATACTCTCTCTCTCTCTCTTGCACTCGCTTGCTATCAGTGATGACCACACCCTCCAATCGGATTTCTAATGTTAGCACGAAAATATACCTCAGAATAAGGGAATAACAGGGAAAATAGGTGATAACTGAAGGAGAGGAGGAAAGTGGGGAAGGAGGGGAGGTAGAGGACTGAGATTTTGCATGGCCCAGGGGCCAAAAAAAAAAAAAAAAAAAAAAAAAAAAATTTTTTTTTTTTTTTTTTTTCGATGTCAAAAGTTGATTTTTTTTTTCTCTGACTCTTAAGAGTCTCCCCGCAGTGCGCCGGGGGAGCTCTTAAGAGTCTCCCCGCAGCTCCCGGGTTAAGAACACCCTTGACACTGCCCAAACGTGCCAAGATGTACAACGCGACGCCACCACACCCAACAATCCATTCGCAATAGGAGACACTGTAATGGTTGCAAAATTACTAGTAATAAATAAATTAGGTCCCCGATACGTAGGACCCTACAAGGTAATCAAAGCCCCCAATCCTTATCAAATCATCATAAATTACCACAGAGAGACTCGGACCTACCGAAATCGATTTGTAAGGATCTACCGTCCTTTGACTATCGATGGGGATTGCAACCATCAATCTCAATCTCCTATGCCACCTAGTTCCCCGCATGACACCACAACGCCTACAAACGAAACCACCACCTCAACCAACACCAAAAACCAACCCCACACCATATAACCCCGTCGCAAACAGACCGTCACCCTAGCCTCAACACACCCCACGCACACCACCTCCAATATCCCCTTCCCCTCACTCAACTCCCTCTAACCAGCAAAACAAAACACAAATGCTCCACCACTCCGCATTTTCCTTCCCACTACAAACTCCGCCCCCGTATAAAATCTAATCCTTCAACTAAAACCAGCAAATATAAGACCCACCAAACACGAAACCCAGCCCAACATACACCCAACAAATCCACAACTAGTCGCATCTAACATCCCCACCACAAGCGCCATTCCACCTCACCACCCACATCCTCTCCTCCATCACCTAAAGTCCTAAACGAATATGCCCACACCTCTCCCCCACACCCTCTCCACACACCTCAACTGCCACTTCACACAAATTCACCACATTCTCCTCATCACCCCCCTCCCCACCCCCTAAAAACCTTCCTCAACCACTACCTCTAAATAAACGCCGTACACCACAACCTACAAACCGCCAACCCCAACCAACAACCCCTAAATTCACCACAGCCCCACCTTCAACTTCCTCCTCACCTCCTCAAATCCTTCCCCAATCCCTACTCTTAAAAAAACACTGTACTCCACCACCACCAACGCAATAAACCTAAAACATCAACCGCAACTCATTCTACCCATCCATCCTCACCACGTAATCATCACCAAAATGCTCCATCCACCTCAACTGATCAACAACCTCATAAAATCACCCAACCTCGTCTTGCCCCAACCTCTCCCCCTATCCAACCACCATTCCCTTAACACCTACCCCTTCTTCAAGTAAATCATATATTCCTCAACAAGTCAACCCGTACCCTAACCCCTACTCTCAACCCACCGCCTCCAGCCCTCGTCCACATAACTCCCCCACCACCACCTCCACCTCCACACCAGAAACCAGCCCAGAACCACCACCCAGACCGAATTTTACCACTAGAGCAGGTCGCCTAACAAAACCCCCTAACCGATTTTCACCAATTCTTCTTCTAAGACCTACAACAACCCCTTCTCCTTCCTCAGAAGACAAAACAAAACACATAACACACACGAACACTTCTAAAACACTAAGGATATCTTCCGCAACAAACAAAAATTCCAACATTTCACACTCGTTTTTTGACAGATGCGTAATCCCTAGTACTTTCGCGTCCGCAACTATCATTAAAACCCCTCAGGTCAATAAGCAGGTCATCACTTGCCCTCACACCACCAGCAGAGCAACAACTACCTCCTCCAGCCGTCATCAACCTCCAGCCACCACCATAACGAACTCCACCCCCTACGTTAAAAGAGTAAAGGGGTCCGCTGACCAGAAATTATTCTTTAGGATCCGGTACGTCGACGAAGCCGTAACAGCCGCTATTATTGAAGACAAAACCCTCAATTCTCGCAGTAACCATGAACCCTCTAAAAACCCCGGATCAATGTTCCATCGACTGGTGGAAATGCCTGCACTCTCTGCCGAGCTTCACCCACCAGGGAAATTGTTTTACTTTCCCCCTTGAGGCACGAGGCCGTGCCTACAACGAGAAGGAGGAAAGTAAAATAACGAGAATAAGGAATACTCCCCTACATAATAAAAGGAAAACGACTCAGAGAACAAAACAAGTGCGAAATCAACAACAGAAAGGAGGAACTAAGGAAAAACGGAGGATGATGGCAGACAAAAGAACAGAAGGAAAATCTACTACCAGACCTAACATCATCCAGACCGCCATCAAGAAAGCTAACAACCAGAAAGCAGAAGATAAGAAGAAGTCAGAAAAGATAGCAGCCGCCAAAGAGAAACAAAGAAACATGCGAGACAGAACAAAAGGACAAGATGGCTACCGCCAAAGAGAGCGGCTTCCAAGCACAAACAAAGGGGAAACTAAAAGAAAACAAATCAAAGTACCACAGAAGAAACCGATGCATACCCGAATGTCTACCATGCCACGTATTCCAAAATTGCCCCACATTTATCTACAGCCAACAGAACAAGAGAAGAACAAAGGCAAGAAGACAGAAGAAAAGAAGGAAGCATCAACCAAGAAATCCGCGCCCAGGGAGGTACCACGTGTACCAATCGTCCACCAGTTATTGACGAGTAATGCACGAGATCACATCTCCACAACTATTACTCCATCGCCCGTTATCACCACCAGAAGAGAAGCCCGGATTGCCATCATTGTACCAGAATGCCCTACTACACCCGGAAAGAACATTAAGATGTCTTCTACCTCCCAACAACATCCAAAAAGACGAATAGTGTTCAGCCAGGGCGAGAAGGACTCTTATCACCACCAACAGAGTAAGCACTTGTGCCCCCTTTCCACCCCAAAGGCCAAAGTACCTGCCCACCAGCTTCTAGGGGGTCCCCTTAACCCCTAGATTACCTCTTGACCGCACTTGTGACCTTTTGCCTCCCACACACCAACCTCGGGACATCTCAGCACACGTCATCACTATGCTGAAGAAAACTGAACAGGGCAAGCAATTCTAGGGCTTTCAATAACTGGCCTACCAAGTTGAATAGTCCTAGGATTACCCTCGAATTCAGTTGGTTGATAAATGGTATACCGAATATCCCACTAGGTCTATAGTTATTTTCCCTATTGAGGGATCTTTGTTAACTGTGTGGCATACCATCTTTTAACATAGAAATCTTTAATAGGCGGTACCTTTAATATTAGAAGTCTAAAGTGCCCGGGTATGCCCACACCTAACTTCTATTAATAAAACCGCACTCTAAGAACTACCAAAGGATACTTGGCATGCCAAGGTCACTTGAATAGTTCAGGGCTCTGCGAGATACCTTACCCGGCACTCGACATATAGCAGTCCTTAGTGCATTTGTCTATAACATGTTATTTGACTCTTGCAATTAAAAGGTTTAAACATCACCCCGAGTTCTTGGAACCTCTTATAAAGTTCAGTAGTAGTTGAGAAAGACAAGAGTGGTCATGACCATATTGTTTACTCGCGTTAACCCGATATAGTGCCAATCTGTCATGACATAGGCATTATATTAAAGACCCCAAGTCAAGAGTACCTGAACAAGGACTTCATCACCAATTAATATAAAGGTCAGGATAGTCGAATATCCCTAAGCTTTATGCTATGTATACTCGCGTTCGTCCGATGAGGTGCCCAAATATTATAATATATTTACGGAGCCACTTTTAAGACCCCATGCCCATTAATCCATCTGTAATCAACTGCTCCACACGACAGACCAACCTGGACGGCCCAACGGAGACTCAAAACGACTGCAAGCTGCTACCTCAAAACCGTTTTACTCCAAGTGTTGATTCTGGAGCTATTATAGAAACCTGAAACAAGTCGATACCAGTGATGAGGTATCTAGAATTAGAGTCCCAAGGTATTGACTCTATCCAATTCTCACCAGTGCGCAAGGTGCCTTATAGATTTAGAGTCCCAATATATTGACTCTGCCTAATTTCTACAAGTGTGTATATAGTTTAGAGTCCCCAAATATCGACTCTGCCAAATTCTCACCAGTGCAAAAGGTGCCTTTATAAAGTAGAGGCCAGTGTATAGACTCAGTATAAAACCTCGTCAATTAAGCGCTAATCAATATCATATCTGAACATTAAATCATTTCACGGGTATTATCCGACTATTAATTAAGTGTTTCAAGTATATATAATTGTTTTGTATTGTACAAGAGGACAGCTAAGCCTATTTTGTATACCTGAGCTCCATCTTGATCCTCGATCGTGCCAGGACAGTATTTTTCATGTTGTATAAACTTATCTATTCATTTTAAACACAACTATCTATAATAAATGTACGTAGAGTTTAAGATAAATAAAACTGTTCTTTAAATTATATTTCGGGTGTTATATGTATCCTCTACTTGACTTCTATGCATGTATTGTATGAACTCTGAAATCTCCAGTCTTGATAGAACACACTAGAACCAATAGACAAACCTGGTAAAAACCTTGGTATAATAGTATGTAATCAACATGATGGTTCCATTAGGACCCGCCTCCAGGTAGGATTAATGGGGAAGAGTTTATTTATTGGTCGATTTATTTACTTATTCATTATTTTTTTAGTTTCCTCCCTAGACCTCCATCAAGCTTAAGAAAGCATCTAAAAGATCACCCTTCTAGATATATTTGTTCATTTTTCGGTAGAAAAATATCCCTGTCAGTTTCTCTTAAATTACAGGCTCGCTATAGCTCGCCAGGACAAAAATGACACCTAAATGGCACGAAAGGTCTTATTATTAATAAAGAAATGGGGCGACGGGTCTTAAACTCGCCAAGCTAATAGGCCGAACATCTTAAAATCTAAAAACTAATGGGGCTAATCATGAGGAAGAATGGGGGCCAGAAAAAACAACCATCCCCCCCCCCCCCCTTAGGTATTATTGGCACGACATTTGCGATGCAACGGTCCTACACTGTATATCTAAAATATCCAGCCCTGAATAATAAACGTAATTACCCGAGGAAACTTATTTTCTGCGTCTCATTGTACCTATGCTGATATATTGAACCTAATTTAAGCGAAACATGATATATCTCAATCCCCTTTTAATAATCTAATTTGTTCAATCATAATGCCGTGATTGTCAATTTAATTATATGCAAGTCAAAACAGTTTGTTTATTCCACCAAAAAATTGATTTATAGAAATTCATAGGCTAAAATTAATCTAGAATTGTTCCTATTTGGCATGCTTTTCATAAGCTGATTATAAAGCTTAACGGTGGCCAGAGAAATACTGTATATTATAAGTCTCCATATGTTTGTATAGTTATAATGGTAAAGTTATCCTTTATTTTTATCTATCTATCTATCTATTTATCTATCTATTTATTGCTGGACGCTGTGATCCCCGAAGGGGTGGAGACGAAAGAAACGCCCGCATGCACCTCTGTCCCCAGTCAATCGACGTCCCTTCTCCCATACACCACCTCTTTCACGCATATACTTATTAACTCCATCCTTCCACCTCACTCTCTTACACTTTCTTAATCATTCTCTCGCTTCCCATACGTTCCATATGGCCGAACCATCTCAAGGTGTTCCTTTTTAGCACATCTATATCCACACCACACCTCTCTCGTACTTCCTCATTTGTCTGTCTATCCCTCCATGTAACTCCGCACGCACTTCTCAAGTAACTCATTTCCACCCCTCTCACTCTTGATTTGAGTCTCTTCACCAACGTCCATGCTTCGCTCCAGTAAGTCAATGTTGGGATTACCACACTGTCATGCAAGGACTTCTTTACTTCCATGCTGACTACCCTACTTTATGTCATGTCACTGCTTTCAGCATTCCTACAACCCTCTTCCCCTGCTTCACCCTCTCCCGCACTTCTTCATCCATACTCCCATATTTACTCAACACACTGTCCAAATACTTAAATGAGCTGACATTCTCCATAGCCTGACTGCTCAATCTCATCTCACACGCTGTGGCTGCACCCCTTTCAAAGACCATAACCTTGCTCTACCCCGCATTTACCTTCAGATTCCGTTTTTCACACACTGTTCCAAACATATTTACCAGACCCTGCAACTCCCATTCACTATCGCTCATCAGAACTGTATCATCAGCAAACAACAGTATAGGCAACTTCCACTCGTTTCCTTCCCTTATCAGTGGTACACCAACATCCACTGCTCTTCCTTGTATTTCTTTCATGACTACTTCCATATATATATTGAACAACCATGGGGACATCATACACCCTTGCATTAACCCAACATTCAGATCAAAGAACTCTCTCTGTTCATTCTCCACACGCACCACCGACACCTTTGCACCCTCATACATGCTCTTCCCTGCTTTCAGTAACTTGCCATCTACTCTGTATATTCTCAGTACACTCCACATACCTTCTCTATCAACTCTGTCATTGGCCTTCTCCAAATCCATAAAGGCAGCATACAACTTTTGTCCAAATGTTTCTCCAAATGTTTCACCACAACACATATCAGGCCAAATATCTGGTCTACACATCCTCTTCCCTTCCTAAACCCACCTGCTCATCACCTACCCATTTCTCCGTTCTCACTCTCACTCTCTCGATCACTACCCTAATGTACACCTTCCCTACTACACTTAGCAGACATATCCCCTGGTGGTTACCACACACTCCTCTTTCCCCTTTACCCTTATACAGGGATACTATTATGCTTGTCTTCCAATTATCAGGCGCACTTCCCTTCTCCCATACTAGTTTACACATTTTCCATACTCATTCGATCACTATCTCACCACCATACCTCAGCATTTCCCCATCCACTCCTTCTATTCCTGATGCTTTCCTCAGCTTCACTCCTTCCATGGCTTCACACACTTCTGACCTCCTGATCTCCACCTATAAAGGTATTTATCTTTATATATTTATTTATTTTTCAATTCTGATTTGGTCGCTATCATAAGATTATAACATTTAAAACATTGATCAAATAATACAAACATTAATTTCAGTTATCGATACCAGGGCAAACATTATCAGAATGTAATTGCTAAAGGTGCCAGATTAAAAAAAAAAAAAAAAAAAAAAAATATATATATATATATATATATATATACCGGTATATAGAGTATATACAGTATATATATATAATAAATACAATATATATACTAAATACGCTTAATTGACTTGGACTTTCAATGTCGATGTCGTCCTTACTTTCTACTTTATATATTTGTATTAGGATCACTTAACCAATCCTTATATTTATATATTATCATATTATATGACATATAATCTCGGATATTACGGAAGGTAAGATTGCAACAAAACGAAAGTGAAAGTAATCTTTGTTTGCTTGTCTCATCTCTTGTTTTTATGTGAATAGTTATAATAATAGACTATTAGTATATAATTATTATATATATATATATATGCCGTATATATATATATTGTATATATATACTGTATATATATATATATATATATATATATATATATATATATATATATATATATATATATATATATATATATACAGTCCTCCACACTATGCACAATCTTTAAAGCAAAATAAGAAAAAAGAGGGGGGGGGGGGGGGCCGGGGTACTAGTACAATTGAATACAATTTCGGGTTTGACCACAAATAAAAAATATCACCCCGTTTTTTTGGAAATTGCAGCACCAAAATAGCGTCCACAGAAAATATATCCGCCGTATCTTACCCTAGTACAGTCACTTATATAAAGCCATGACCTCCTTATGTTTTTATTTATGAAATTATACCAAACTTGATCAATTTGTGTCTGAAACTAGCTTTTCAATTATTAGTGTTTCCAGTTTTCTAGTGGATGTAAAGAAATGTTTACTCATAAATTCGTTTCCAGATATATAATGTAGTTCCGTAATTATAAATAGGTGAGGTCCCCGAATGTTTATGAGTGATTGTACACCCATAGCGGCGCCGTGGAGAGTAAGGAGAGTATCACACGGGAACTGTTATCGGCAACTCTCGATAATCAACATATTTCCGGCAACATTTCTGGTACCTTTTGACCCAGTAGCCAACTTTAGACAGGGGGTATGTTAAGGGGAGGGTTTTAGTTTGTTCCCTAGACCTCCATCAAGCTTAAAATTACAACCCCTGGGGCTTTCAAGAAAAATGTCAAGGCCACAGGCTGGTTCCTCTTTAATTACAGGCTCGCTATCTCTCGCTAGGAAAAAAATTACACCTAAATGGCACGACAAATCTTAAAATTGACAGAAATAGGGCGAAAGTTTTTAAAATCGCAAAACTAATGGGGCGAACGTCTTAAAATCGCTAAATCAACGAGGCTAAAAATGAGGGAGAAAGGGATCCAGAAAAAAATCCCTTAAGTGTAAATCTGCCCTTAACTGAAGTAACATAACTCTCCAACCAACTGACCTGCTAAGCTGGCAGCCTAGACTGTTGGAGATTAATGTTGAGGGATAGATAGCTCGTGTGATGCCGGGTGTAGCAAGATTAATGTTGAGGGATAGATAGCTCGTGTGATGCCGGGTGTAGCAAGATTAATGTTGAGGGATAGATAGCTCGTGTGATGCCGGGTGTAGCAAGATTAATGTTGAGGGATAGATAGCTCGTGTGATGCCGGGTGTAGCAAGATTAATGTTGAGGGATAGATAGCTCGTGTGATGCCGGGTGTAGCAAGATTAATGTTGAGGGATAGATAGCTCGTGTGATGCCGGGTGTAGCAAGATTAATGTTGAGGGATAGATAGCTCGTGTGATGCCGGGTGTAGCAAGATTAATGTTGAGGGATAGATAGCTCGTGTGATGCCGGGTGTAGCAAGATTAATGTTGAGGGATAGATAGCTCGTGTGATGCCGGGTGTAGCAAGATTAATGTTGAGGGATAGATAGCTCGTGTGATGCCGGGTGTAGCAAGATTAATGTTGAGGGATAGATAGCTCGTGTGATGCCGGGTGTAGCAAGATTAATGTTGAGGGATAGATAGCTCGTGTGATGCCGGGTGTAGCAAGATTAATGTTGAGGGATAGATAGCTCGTGTGATGCCGGGTGTAGCAAGATTAATGTTGAGGGATAGATAGCTCGTGTGATGCCGGGTGTAGCAAGATTAATGTTGAGGGATAGATAGCTCGTGTGATGCCGGGTGTAGCAAGATTAATGTTGAGGGATAGATAGCTCGTGTGATGCCGGGTGTAGCAAGATTAATGTTGAGGGATAGATAGCTCGTGTGATGCCGGGTGTAGCAAGATTAATGTTGAGGGATAGATAGCTCGTGTGATGCCGGGTGTAGCAAGATTAATGTTGAGGGATAGATAGCTCGTGTGATGCCGGGTGTAGCAAGATTAATGTTGAGGGATAGATAGCTCGTGTGATGCCGGGTGTAGCAAGATTAATGTTGAGGGATAGATAGCTCGTGTGATGCCGGGTGTAGCAAGATTAATGTTGAGGGATAGATAGCTCGTGTGATGCCGGGTGTAGCAAGATTAATGTTGAGGGATAGATAGCTCGTGTGATGCCGGGTGTAGCAAGATTAATGTTGAGGGATAGATAGCTCGTGTGATGCCGGGTGTAGCAAGATTTTTGTATTTTTTATTTTTTATTACATATTTATTTATTTTCTAGTTTTTGTTTTCTCCCTAGACCTCCATCAAGCTTAAAAAAAAATACCCCCAAAAGATAGATTTGTGCATTTTTCGGTAGAAAAATTTCCCGGTCGAAGGCCGATTTCTCCTAAATTGCAGGCTTGCTATCGCTCGCCGGAAAAAAACCCATGAAACCTAAATGGCACGAAAGGTCTCAAAATTGACGAAGACATTTCGCGAAGCGTCTTAAAATCACCAAACTAATGGGGCGATGGTCTTAAAATCTCAATATTGATGGGGCTAAGCATGAGAGAGAAGGAGGTCCTTAAAACAAGTCCCCTGCTTAAGCCTACATACTGTATACCCTCCTACAGATTGGGCCATTTATCCCCCTGTCAGCCGGGCCCAGAGCTTCTGACGGCTGGGTATTACTTCCATACATCACCAGGGAGGGGGGGGGGGGGTTTGTTTACCTTCTATAGCGAGAGGTAATGGTGTGCTAGCGATACTTATTTAATTATTAACTGTTATCTGAAGAAAGTGTCGGTGGCAATGTACTGTGGTTGTTACTTATTAGATCATAAACTATTATCTAGGGAAAGTATTTGTTTACCTTCTACAGCGAGAGGTAATGGTGTACTAGGGATACTTATTTAGTTTTTTACTGTTATCTGAGGAGAGTATCGGATTCACATATATGGCAATGTACTATGGTTACTTATTAGATCATTGACTATTATATAAGGAAAGTATTTGCTTACCTTCTACAGCGATAGGTAATGGTGTGCTAGAACTACATATTTACTCACTGTTATCTAGAGAAAGTTAATATATTTACCTACACAGAAAGGGAAAGTGTATTATGGCTACTTAATTAATCATTGATTATTATCTAAGGGGAGTATCTGTTTACCTTCTACAGAGGGAGATGATGTGCGATGGCTACGTACTTAATCATTATTTATTATCTAGACTAGAGAAAGTATCTGTTTACCTTCTACAGCGGGTGTTAATATACTATGGTTCCTTATACAGTATAATCACTAACGGTTATCTAAGGAAAGTATCTGTTTACCTTCTACAGCGGGTGTTAATATACTATGGTTCCTTATACAGTATAATCACTAACGGTTATCTAAGGAAAGTATCTGTTTACCTTCTACAGTGGGTGTTAATATACTATGGTTCCTTATACAGTATAATCACTAACGGTTATCTAAGGAAAGTATCTGTTTACCTTCTACAGCGGGTGTTAATATACTATGGTTCCTTATACAGTATAATCACTAACGGTTATCTAAGGAAAGTATCTGTTTACCTTCTACAGTGGGTGTTAATATACTATGGTTCCTTATACAGTATAATCACTAACGGTTATCTAAGGAAAGTATCTGTTTACCTTCTACAGCGGGTGTTAATATACTATGGTTCCTTATACAGTATAATCACTAACGGTTATCTAAGGAAAGTATCTGTTTACCTTCTACAGTGGGTGTTAATATACTATGGTTCCTTATACAGTATAATCACTAACGGTTATCTAAGGAAAGTATCTGTTTACTATGGTTCCTTATACAGTATAATCACTAACGGTTATCTAAGGAAAGTATCTGTTTACTTACACAGAAGGGGATAATGTACTAAAACTACTTAATTTATAACTATTACGTAGGGGGGTGACCTGCTATTTTCTCTCCTTTTCTCTCTTTCTCTGGCTTGTATCCGTTCGGCCCCATTCAACCTACTGTTTTAAGACGTTTATCCCCATTGAGGTGTGGATTTCAGCGAGCCAGCATTGTATGGAGAAATCCGGCTTCGCAAGAGACATTTTTCCATCGAAAAATGTACTAATTTAGCCTGCTGTCAAAAACATTTTACACAATATGCTGGCTCGCTACCGATCACCAGGAAAAAATCGACACCTGGATATGGGTAAACGTCTTAAACCAGTAGGCTGAATGGGGCCGAATGGATACAACCCAGAGAGAGAGGTAGAGAGAGAAAAAAACGAAGAGGACCCCTTAATGAGAGTACCTATTTGCCTTCTACAGCGGGAGGTAATGTACAGTATGGTTAATTTTTGAATAACTAACTATTATCTAGGTAATGTATCTGTGTATCTTCTACAGCGGATGTTAATGTACTATGGCTACTTAGTTAATCACTAACTATAATATATGAAAGTACCTATTTACTATGTACAGAGATTGATAATGTACCAATACTTTTGATTGATTGATTGATTTGTTAATATATAATAAATCACTAACTAAATATACGAAACGCATCTATTTACCTTGCACAGAGAGGGATAACCTACTACACCCACTTAATCAATATCTCTCTCATCAATAATAAATGCACTGAACTATCCAACTCTAGCTCTTCCCAAGCCTTCTGGCATCTAGCCAAAAACCTCTCTAATAATTTTTCTTCTTCGCCTTTCCCTCCTCTTTTTCACTCTGACAGCACTACTGTCACTTCTTCCTCTGACAAAGCTGAACTCTTTGCTAACACTTTCGCTAAAAACTCCACTTTGGATAATTCCGGTGCTATTCCTCCCTCTCCACCCACCTCTCTCCTACTTATGCCTAACATCATAATCTCTTCCAAGGACGTACTTTCCACCCTCTCTGGGCTAAATAATAAGAAGGCGTACGGACTGGACGGTGTTCCTCCTATTGTACTCAAAAACTGTGCTTCCATGCTGACTCCCTGCCTAGGCAAACTCTTCCGTTTCTGTCTCTCCTCTAACATCTTCCCTTCTTGCTGGAAGTTTGCTCTCATTCAACCTGTCCCAAAGAAGGGTGACCGCTCTCAACCCTCCAACTATCATCCAATTGCTCTCAAGTTTTTGAAACTTTTTTTTACCTATACATATCTTAAGCATTTATCTTCCCATAACCTACTCTCAGACGGCCAGTATGGCTTCCTTAAGGGCCGCTCTACTGGTGATCTTCTTTCTTATCTTACTAACACTTGGTCATCCTCCATTCGGGACTTCGGTGAGACTTTTTATGTTGCAATAGACATATCGAAGGCCTTTGATAGAGTTTGGTACAAATCCCTTATTTCCAAACTACCCTTTTACAGTTTCTATCCTTCCATCTATGCCTTTGTCTCAAATTTCCTTTCTGGCCGTTCCATAGCTGCAGTTGTGGACGACCACCGTTCACTTCCTTAACCAATCAACTCCGGTGCTCCTCAGGGTTCTGTCCTATTTCCAATAATCTTCCTACTGTTCACTTACGACCTTCTCAACTGCACTTCCAGCCTCATTCAATCATATACTGACGACTCTACATTCCTCTATTTAACTAGCCTTCCACAACACCATACACAGCAGGAACTCCAAAACTCACATAAGGAGGTCATAAAACACCTATCTTCTGATCTCTCTACTATCTCTAATTGGAACAGAGAAAACCTTGTTACTTTCAAAGCTTCCAAAACTAAATTTTTCCATTTGTCTACTCATCGCCTCCTTCCAGAAAACTATGACCTACTCTTCAACAACATACAAATTAACCCTTCATCTTCTCTCAGTATTATCGGTGTCTCTTTTTCTTCTGATCTCTCTTGGAATGATCATATTACCACTCTTGCTAAAACAGCTTCCCATAAGCTGGGTTTGCTCAACCGCCTCCAGGGGTTCTTTACCCTTGTGCAGCTTCTTGCTCTGTACAGGGGCACAGTGCGTCCATGTATTGAGTAATGTTCACACGTGTGGGGAGAATCCTCTCACACAGCACTTCTAGAGAACGTAGAAAAGAAAGCCTTTCGTATAATTAACTCACGTCCACTCACCAACTCTCTGCAGTCGCTCTCTCTTTGCGGTAATGTTGCATCTCTCTCACTATTATACCAAAATTACAAAAATCAGTGTTCCTCAGAGCTCTCTCTTTTCATAGAGCACATAGCACCCGCCTTGCATCACAATCCCAACCCTACTCTGTGCAACTCTCCAACCCAAGAGTGAAACGTTATTCTCAATCTTTCTTCTATTCAACACCTGAGCTCTGGAACTCTCTCCCAGAATCAGTCTTTTCCTCTCCCTATGACTTAAATTGCTTCAAACTTCGTTTGTCAAGGCATTTTGGCTCGAACGTCTTTTGATTTTGGCCCTGTCATTCTTTCAACTCTGGGGGAGGCACTCCCAACAGGCAGTTCTGCCTTTTTTGTGTGTCATTGTGTGGGTGCGTATGTGTCAATATGTGTGTGTGTGTGTGTGCGTACGTGTTAGTGTGGGTGTGTGTCTCAGTGTATGTGTGTGGGTCACATAGAGTATGTGTGTGTGTGTGTCAGTGTGTGAGTATGTGTGTATGTGTGTGTGTCAGTGCATATGAGAGTGTGAGTGTGTATGCAGAATCGAGTTCTGGCTTGTGTTCGTGTGAATTGAATTGAATTATGTTTATTGGCTCAGACTTTTATCAAAAGTATGGAGCACAGCCCCTTACATGTTACACTTATACAGTACGCCTTTGCTGAATAAATTAGCATACACTAAAATATACTGGTATATCCTAAACAGACCATATCAAATGTCTTAAGACTTGATTTATCTATACATATTAAACGTTCTCATTAGAAAAAATGCCAAATTCTTCATCACCTTTAAGTTAATACTATTTATTAACACTATATGTTCATACTGTGTTGGGTTATGCCTGTAATAATAAGAAATAAATGTATTTCTTAACTGTACACTATCATAATTTTGACAAATAAATAACAAATTATATTCGTCCCCCACATTTATTTAATTATTTGCATTCTCATTACATTTATTACATACCCAGTCTTCTCTATTAATGTGTCTGTGTCTACCAGTAATTACTATTGGTAGCAACAACTAACTTGACAATTTTCTTGACCCCTTAACTTCTCAAAACTCAAAATGAATGAAAGCAATCGAGCTGACATTTCTATCACTAGGGAATAGCCCACCAGGAAATAGGTGTGGATATTTACAGCCAGTTTGCTCTAGGCCCTTTTGAGTTATGAGAAGTTAAGGGGTCAAGAAAATTGTCAAGTTCGTTGGCGCTACCTATAGTAATATATAAATTACTTGTTCTCAGTTTACTCATAAATAGTGTTTCTCTCTTATCCAATTTCACAAGATAATCCTCCATACGAGAAACAAATTTGTAAGTTCTACAGCTACTACAAAATTAATGGTCTTACTTAGTAAATTTCTATTCCATTTTGTTATCCACTAATCTTTAAGCTGTTCTATTGCCAATCTGAACCAGGATGGGTTTATTACGTATTGTGATAACCAAACTCCAGACATCCCACAGTCATTACAAACACTTTTAACACAATTCAACCAAGGTGAAGTAAAAACACCAAACTGATCCAAATGTAACAAACACTTGTACATTATATAACCTAACTTACTTGCTTTACCAGTAATTAATCTCACCCAGTAACTCATCATTGCACACTTAATATTCATGTATATAAGATTTCACCAAGTTCACCATACACTATGTCATTATTTGTATACTTATTAATTATAATGTATGTCTTAAAAAGTTCAAATGAAGCTGTTCTAATTTTCTAATACCATACTGTAGTGTCGCCATTGCTCAGCAGCATACACCTTAACTGGTCTAACCATTGATTGAAACAATGCAAGCTGTACCGGGTTTATCAACTGGTAAAATAAATGTTCTGCTTTTACTGATCAATGAATACATGGCCCTTGTAGCTTGCTGTTTTAATTATAATTATCCTTGGCGAAATCTGCCATTGTAATTGAAAGTTTTATCTATCTATCTATTGCCTGATGCCGCGATCCCCGAAGGGGTGGCCACGAACGAACCGCCCCCATGCACCTCTGTCCCCGGTCAGTCGACGCCCCTCCCCCCAACCAGCACCGCCTTCGTTCATATACTTCCTAACTCCAACCTTCCACCTCTCATTCGGTCTACCTCTCCCTCTCTGTCCCCTCCACCTCGCTCTCGTACACCCTCTTAGTCATTCTCTCGCTTTCCATGCGTTCCATATGGCCGAACCATCTCAAGTTGTTCCTTTTCACACCATCCAGCATATCTACCTCCACACCACACCTCCTCCTTACTTCCTTATTAGTCTGTCTATCCCTCCATGTAACTCCGCATGCACTTCTTAGGTAATTCATTTCCACTGCTCTCACTCTTGGTCTGAGTCTCTTAACCAACGTCCATGCTTCGCTTCCGTAAGTCAGTGTCGGGATTACCACACTGTCATGCAAGGACTTCTTCACTTCCATACTGTTAAGCCCAAGTATTTATATTCACCTGTCACTTCATTGTCTCTTGTCCCAAATTTAAAGTTATACCTCCCAGTTTCTACTCTTCCTCTGCTAAATATAACCATCTTTGTTTTGCTACAGTTTACTTTAAATTTCCAGTTGTTACAATAAGTTTCTAATGATAACAAGGTACTTCTCATGTCATATTCACTATCACATAATATTACTGTATCATCAGCATACATTAATACAAATAATTTAAGATATGTATAAAAAACATCATCATATAAACTTTTTTATTTTTTTTTTATTTTGTGGTAACTGTTCCTTTATAGCATTTTAATAAAAGGCAAAACGTAAAGGTGACAAGTGTTCCTTACACCCTTGGTACATACTGTATATATATGTCAGACACCTGTTGATTGAACATTCCACAAAATGTAATGTTGTTATACATGCTTTTAATTACCCTTAATATCTTATCATTTACATTCTGACTCACCAGTTTATACCACAGTCCTTCTCTCCATACCATAGCAAAGGCTTTCTGGTAGTTCACAAACAAGCAAACAAAATTTTGTCCAGCAAAACAAGTAATTTATTTATTTACGTAGAAACATATTATGATCTACTGTACTGTATCTTTGCCTAAAACCAGCTTTTGTGTCATCTAAAATAGTATTTTCATTAGCAAAAGTATTTAATCTTTCATTCAAAATAGATGTAAAGAGCTTCCCTATGTAACTTAGCAATATTATCCCCCTATAATTATTTGTATAATTAATATCTCCTTTATTTTTATACTGTGGAATTATACTACCAACAAACCATTCATTTGATATACCTCCAGAATCCAATATTATATTAAACATTTTACCATGCAATGGCCAGAGCAAATCTTGGCCACTTTTAATGTTTTCATTTATTATCTTGTCATTTTCCAGGTGACTTGTTGTTCTTTAACTTCTTAATAAGCTTTAATACTTCACGGGCAGTTATTGGGTCATTAAAGGACTCTGCATTACTCAAATCAATTTCATACTGAGTACCTTCATTATCTTCCTCTTCACTTGCATGGCCTATGAAATGTTTATGACAGTTATCAAGTGATAGGGTAACGTCATTACTACTTGTTTGTTATTTAACATTCTCCAAAATGTATGTGGATAATTTTTCCCATTTTATTTAATCTGTTTAATCAGATCAGATTTAACCTTGTTCCTAAATAATTTTAATAATTTCTTATATTTCTTACTTTTGCATAACATATTGCTATAATTGACATTATTCTTAGTCCTATTATATTTATATTTAGCCTTGTGATTCTGTTTCCTACTTCTGCCAGCTTGCCTTATCATATCCATACTGTACAAACTTGCATTGTTACTAGATTATAATTATACTGTATATATTGTTACGTACTGGCACTCGGGTACACAAGGGCTCTCAATCAGGACTCGAATACGGCTCGCTGCCACAACAGAAACACACGATCCCAACCCCTGAGTACTGCCAGCCGAACAAAAAACACCAATACCCTCCAGAGTTCAATCTGCTATAACGGGGTATACAAGAACTCGGTACTAGTGTTCAACAACAGACTAATAAAGAGACAGGAATTCTCTAGTCTGGTCAACAATCAAACAAAGAAGTAAGAAACACCAACACCAAAGAATAGTGTTGGCCGAAGCCGAAGTAATCCACCCTTGACTAAGAACTTAAGAAGTCCTCCACCCTCTACTTCGGATCGGCACTATTACGTTACGTTAATTAATAGTCCTTAAACATCGAGCAAGGAATCTTCTGAAAAAAGTTAGATGCTTCTCGGATGCTCGTAAGAAGTACGTATCGGATTTTGAACAGTAATTCAATAAGCAAAAACACTGGCAATTAAATACTATTAAAGGTTTAAATTGGCATAAGAATAATTAAAAGAATATGCAATAGTAAATGGCAAACATTAAAAAGAAGTACTCCGCAAATGCAACGGCAATAGCCTACTCGGATTGTGCTCGTGGGCCACTAATCACTAAAGTAGCCAAGCGTGCAACACATGAAATCAATAGTGCATAAACAATATCATACATAAGGAAAGCTTCAATACTATTCTGTATCTACTAATCGAGTAAAGTCTAGCTGGGGTACTGTGGGCAAAAGGTAGCAGTGACTGAGCAAAAACGGCTCGTAGCCTAGCGAAGTCCTCACAACTGTTTAAAGTATTACGTTAAAACTAACAAGTGCACTTTGAGAAATCCAGATCCCTTGTATCTGGTTTTCTCCCGGCTCCTTGACAAAGTAAAAACAAACTGTTAATAAAATACAGGGTGGTTAGGCTCTTGCCCTCACGCACTGTAAATTATTAACTCAACACAGTCAGCCGCGAAGACAACCTAGGCTTCACTGAACCGAAACGAGTATGCAGGTTTATCGCTTAACCACTGCATCAAACAACAACTCGTAACACAGAAAAGCCTTACCCCAGTCTAGCATTACCTAGACTAGCAGAAAACAGGAATAATAATAATAACACACAGGGAAATGCATATACAAGTGCAACAACCATAAATCAATCCTATTCTAAGTTAACCCTTCCAAAATAGGCTATCTAATAGGCAAGTATCTCGTGAGAACTCAAGCGATAATACGTTGGCTGACTAGCTCTGCACCAACGGGACCATGGAAGTTAAACAGGCAGGGAAAAGAGGAGATAAGAATGTAAGGTAGTAGAGAAAGTTCACATCAGTCAGAAGAATATATATAGTTAGCAAGGGAAATGAGAAGTCGCTCTGCCTAATGAGTTCTGATGAAAAAATGGCTAGACTTCCCTTTTTATACCCGGCCCTCTAGTGAGCCCAACGTGAACTACTAAGGACCGCCCACTGACAACCATTACGTAATTTCTCTCTCTCCTCTGGGATAGACAAAGGCTCCCCTAGCACTGAGGGGAGGGGGGAGGGGGGAGTGCTAGTGAGTTAGGCCCACCTCCCGCCTGGCGCACCCACTGACCCCCAACTGTGGCGGTTTCTCTTCCCATCATTACAAATAAGTTTTACACACAATACTTATAACTAATGATATAAAATAGAACTCGTTGACTCAGATGAAAACAAAATACATATTCATAATACTTATAGTACAACGGCTCACATGAACTAAGTTAGGAAACTCTACATAGACTACAGCCAAAGTTCCTGCCCTGACGATCCTAGCGAGAGTGGGGCATGACTAGGCGTTCTGTACAGCATGCTCACACTGGACATGCGTCACACCTCCCCCAAGATTTTACTTGCTCAACCCTGAGCTAAAATCTGACAAACACAGAACCCCATCAAGCCCCTCACACCCAGCGACCGCATGGCACTAAAACAAGGCTGAGTTTATCACCAAAACACATCTTATTATTAAAACAAAAATTCACATTTTATAACTCCTCCCAACAATAGCAAAAAGACACAATATCATGCTCCCAGAGCGAGGTTACAGCAGCTCAGCCGTTTGATAGTTGTGGACTACTCAAACTCTATAGGCTATGACAAACTTATGCGATTACCTATATCAAAAGAAAGAGTTTTTTATATGATTTTTATATTTTAATATGTTTTTCCCGGCTGCACTATAAGGGCAGCCTATTTTCCTCCACTCAAACCCACACACCTGTGATAGCCTACGACTGATCATCCACCCTTGATAAACAATCCGCGATCACATTGTCACATCCAGCAATATGACGGATGTCCAGGTTATACTCCTGCAACATCAAAGACCACCTGGTCAGTCTCATATTGCGATTGTGAAATTGATTCAGGAATCTCAAAGGGTGATGATCAGTGTAGATAACCACGACTGGGCCATAGGCTGGAACATACACCTCGAAGTGCCTGAGCGACAGCACAATCGCCAGTAATTCCTTTTCTATTGTAGAATAGTTCTTTTGTGCAGCATTGAACTTCTTAGAAAAGAAACTTACTGGGTGTTCCACACCTTCATTGTCTGTCTGTAGCAAGACGGCACCAGCCCCTACACCACTAGCATCTGTTGCCAGCTGAAAAGGCCTGTTAAAGTCTGGGGCCCTGAGTATCGGGTGAGTACATAGCAAATGTTTCACCAAAGTGAAAGCCTTTTCACACTCAGGTGCCCACAAAAACTTGTTGTCTTTAGATAACAAATCTGTGAGAGGTGCCAACACCGTTGAGTAACCTTTTATGAAGCGTCTGTAGTAGCCTATCATACCCAAGAATCTCATAATCTGCTTCTTGGTTGTTGGGTGCGGAAATTTATTGATAGCCTGTACCTTGTTCTGAGGAGGGCACACCTGTCCCCTTCCCACTACAAACCCAAGGTACTGCACAGTGGCTTTTACGAAGTCACACTTTGCCAAATTTACTACCAGACCTGCTTCACTAAGTTTCCGGAACAAGGTCTCAAGGTGCTCACAATGGCTCTCAAAGTCGTCATCATAAATGATTACATCGTCCAAATATACGGTGCAATTTGGAATGTCCTTTACAATTTAATTCATCAGGTTCTGAAACGTTGCTGGTGCATTCTTAAGTCCGTAAGGCATAACATTGCACCGGTAGGTACTCCCGTCCACAACAAAACCACATACCTCTTTAGCACGCTCGGACAAAGGTACTTTGGACAAGGTACTAAATCTACTTTAGACAAAAAACGAGCATTACCAATTTTGTCAACACTATCATCAACCCGCGGAAGAGGATATGGGTGAGTTGGAGTCAAACCGTTTAACCTACGGAAATCAATACAAAAGCGTACCTTGCCATCTGGCTTAGGCTGCAGTGTTACGGGGGAAGTCCACTTAACTGTGCCTTTCTCTATCAACCCTCTACCGAGCATATACTCCAACTCATCCCTCAGAGCTGGTAGTTTTATGGGGGGCACACGGTACGGGATTGACTTAAAGGGTAGATGGTCCCCCACGTCAACATCATGCATAGCCTGAGTAGTGAGGCCTGGGTGTTCAGCAAATACAGTGGGTTATGAACTGAACAACTGACGGATAGCATCAAACTGCGGCTCAGGCAAATGAGCTATAGCCTCGTCAGCCCTTAGGCTCGAGTTCCCCGCCCACTGATCCGCTGAAACATGTTGATCCCAGCTATCCTCCTCTGAAGCTTGACTGTCCCCCTCTCCTTCTCCACCACGGCCGCAACAAGCCAACACAGGGACAGTGAGAGGCTCAGAGGGGCGCCTCACATACTCTTTAATAAGGTTCATGTGACATAACTGGTTCTTTTTCCTCCTGTCTGGAGTGGCAACAAGGTAATCTAAGTCTGAAATTGTTTCTACAATTTTATAAGGTCCAGTGTACTTCGCAGAGAGGGGGTTACCAACCAAAGGCAACAAAATTAATACCTCTTGTCCTACAGTGAACTTCCGGAGCCTCACTTTGCGATCATACCTGTCCTTCATCAAAGCTTGTGATTCTGTCAAATTTCTACCTGCCATCTCCAGACTCTTAAGCATGCACTCACGGCTTTCAAGCACATACTTTAATAATGGACAAGGCTGCACAGTCCCCTCCCAAATTTCTTTCAGCATGTTAAGGGGGCCCCTGACACGGTGTCCAAAAATCAGCTCGTTTGGACTAAATCCCAGGCTCTCACCAGGTACCTCCCGGGCAGCAAACAGCACATAAGGCAATCCAAGATCCCACTGAGGATGCCAATAATAAAAAAAATCTCCTGGCTGTGCATCGCCGTCCTCCGTCGAGCTCTACAGCTCCATTAGCACACGTTTGGAGCTCAGGGTCCTCTAGTTGCAACCGACGTATATCTGAGGGTGCCAAGCGATCTAACTGCTCCCGGAGCAATACATGACCTTCCCCGATACTGGGCTGCTCCCTCTGTCTCTCTCGATGTACATAACGTTGCTGTCGTGGAGACTCGTCATACCCAGCCTCGTCACTCTCGATGACAGGCCCAGGGGCTACTCTAGAATTAAGTAATGGTGCTAGTACTGAATCACCCAGGAGAGCCGCCGAGTCAAAACTCTTAAAACCAACTCCAGCTTTAGCCTCCTCCTGTTGATCGTTCCTCCGCTGGTCTGAAGACGGAGGACTAGGCTGTGACACTTTAGCTGCCCGAGCTCGGGTGACAACACACGCCATGGGTTGTGTCTGGCACCGCTCGACCCACTCTTGCTCTTCCCTACTCACGTCGGCCGGCCTCTCGGGAACGACTAAGGGTAGAACCTCAGAAGCGGGCATTGCAAAGTCGTTGCCGAGAAGAAGGTCGACGCCCTCCACTGGCAGTTTCTCCACAATCCCGACATCCAATTCACGTGCCACCCCATCCACCTCCAACTCCAACCGCACCAGCGGGTATGACCGAGTTGCATTAACACCCTGCACCACTACCACCCGAGCCGCGTTTATAGGGTAGCCAGTCAAGTTTTTCATCAGAGTCTGGGAAGCACCTGTATCACGCAAGACCTCTACTCCATGCTTGCGCCCCGCCCACATCACGCAACCCCGCCCTCTATGGTCGCAAAAAACATCCTGAGCAGGGTTCGAGCCTCCCAGGTGCTTCTGCATTGGCTGTGCCTCAGCCTCTGACGAACTGCCCTGGGCAAACTCAGATGACTTCGTAGACACACCAATGTTGCAGGCCAAAGACACAGCTGCTGTAGG